>QEAN01000542.1:0-10729 GCA_006535955.1 Synchytrium endobioticum | reverse complement strand
GAATGTCCTCGATGATCCACATCCAGCCACGTGGCATTCATCGTGTGCTATTTTATAATGCTGTCGTAAATCGACAACTCGACTCACCAACAATGTGAGCCTCCATTTTATAAAATCAAGAAACCTCCCTGTGTGTGATGTATATGTAAAAGGAGCAAGAGTCTGCGAAGATGTCCAACATCTTTCGCAACTATTGCTTACTGATACATCATCAAAGGTAAGGATTAATAGCATTGGATTATATCTTTAGTACTATATTACTATTCTACTACTACTTTATGACTGCTTTATTACATACAATCTTGCGTACTGATACATCATCAAAGTGTCAACAAATGCTGCACAAGTGTAAAAAGCTGGAAGCTTTACACCTCCAAGTTTCCATACTTTTCGCTAAATTTAAGTCACTTATGTAGTGAAGTAAACACATTTATATTGAGGATTGAGTGACGCCACTTATGCAAGAAAGGCTTGATAGGTTCTCAATGGACGGACGAGAGGCACCAGATCCACCACGAGCGAGATTGGAGACACTACTGACTGAAACAGGTTGTAAACTAATTGGTACCTCATGAAATGATTATTGGAGCTGCTTACGTTGACGGCGCGGGGGCCTTTCAGGGTTGTCGCCTTCTGCCCCCGGTCATGATTTAATGAGGCCTACATCCAAAGACTGTATTAGTTATTACATAATCAATACGTATAAACGGCGAGAATCGACTAGGGTTGATCCTGTGAGAATTCTGCTCTTGCGTTGTTAATACAACAGTTATCAATACATCATATGTTGACACTTTGATGATGTATCAGTAAGCAAGAGTTGCGAAAGATGTTGGACATCTTCGCAGACTCTTGCCGGGAGGTTTCTTGATTTTATAAAATGAAGGCTCATTTGTTGGTGAGTCTAGTTGTCGATTTACGACATCATAGTGTGCAAGAGTCTGAAGAATGTTTTGACACAAACCCCTAACTCCGCCCTTTATAACATGCAGGTAATATAAATTATTGGTATTAAATGAAACATGCATTCAGAGGGAAGCGTTTTGGTAAGCTGCGAACGCGACCAATGTCAGTTTCGTGACTGATCCCTAGTATCGATAACTCGCAAAGAGAATAGGCCAGGAAGCTATCTTAACACTATACAAACTGTAAATATTCTCGCAAATAACACATAAGAAGCATCTATTAACACTATACAAACTCCTCCTTGTGACAATGATTATGCATATTTGACAGGTGTCTCAGTTCAGTGGTCCTGATTTGTCAGCAAAACAAATGATGCTTCGCACCATATTGAAATCCACGACTATAGCTTGACATTCCTTGACGAGCTCTTTATACCCGTCAAACATCAGCATGTAGTCAGAATACGGGCTCGTCTTACGGACAACGAAGGTCTGTTGTTGCTGGACAATCATTCAAACGGCAACTGCTCACAATTAGCCTACGCATAGCAATATGTCGGAACTTGTGGCATTATTATAACGGCTGACAACCGGCAAACCCAAACGACAAATCCCGAAAACGCCCGAGGACGATACGTACAAGGTGTCTCACTCTGTACCCATATGGCATGGAGTCCTGTCGCAGTCTCCATTTTCCCGAAAAGAAGAGTCAGCCCTGGCTCGGGCCGCGCCCAACTGCCTTTACATAGGGGCAATGTATTTGAAGGACGTTTCAAATAATTGCTGTTTGGAGTCCGCGACGCACACAGCGTATTGGCTGGGCGCTGCATACTAGTTGGGTTGGAGCGAGTTTCAGAGATACGCCCTGGTACGTGACATACGAATCATGCAATCATGCACCAGCCCACGACATCAACAGTAGACGTACAGAGACAGACAGTAACACCATCCAGAACAAGTACAGCATGATGCTCAGCGTGCGCATATTGAAAAAAGACATTTGAGTCCGGAACGAGGTATGTTTTCCGTCATGGTTTGCAGGGTGCCGGTGTTGATGCAAAAGCTTTGCCATCAGTGTCTCCTCTGCCCTTTTACAACACTAAAACAACCCGTACATATGGATGTTCAATCGACGGTAATCGGCTTGCTGTTCGGTTTCATAACTGCCTTTGCCCTCGTCATCTTCCTTCAAAACCACTCGCCGACCACGTCATCCGATGCAGCAGCATCAAATCCCCAAAGGAATTCCAAAAAGAACAAGAAACCACGTACAAGCGATAGCAACATCCCCAAGCCGTGTCGCCCTGAAGACCCAGTTGAACAGGTACATGGGACACGACCGCATGAACCACCCGCGCCGCAGACATCCAGTTATGCGGATATAGCGAAACATGAGGATGCAGGCGATGGTAGCACTGCTACCGCCTCTAGTGAATTGAAATCGTACAGTGATGCAAGTAAACTGGGGGACAAGAAACCAGCGCATCAAAGTCAAACGACGGTATCGCATCACCACAACCACTATGACGGAGAAGATGGTGAGCCGAAAACGACACATGCTCCCAGTACGTAATTTGCTACTCAATGCCCTTGCGCGTCACTCAAACCCTATCGCTCCCCAATGTAGAAATACTTCGAATCGTCCCTCCCACATCTTCAAAATCCAAGCCATCCTCTTCCCGTAAATTAAATTCTCAACAAGAATTGTCAAAGAAACAACGAGAGAATCAACATAAAAAGGAAGTCGAGAAGCAACAGAAAGTACGTGCCTCTACTTTTGTTTCTGCATGACTGTAAGTACTAACTACGTGTTATTATAGGCTGAAGCGTTAGCACTTCAGGAATTGAGATTGAAACAACATAGGGCCGAACAGGAACAAATACGGAATGATACCATTCGGAGACAGCTGTTGCAGGCCCAACAAGAGCGATTGCTCAGAAAGGGTGCCATGCTGGAATCTCAAAGATAAACTTGTACGGTCGCGAGTCGTAATACAGTCTCATAAAGTAAACGACACAATAACAAAGGAGACGGCATCACGGTCTATACTATAGAGCGAAAAGAAAAACTAACTATGTGTCACGATGCAAGGTGGCGTGCGTGGATTCGGCGGGTTCATATTGAGATATGATTCCCAACATGGTGACGCTCCAAGGGTATGTAACATTAGTAGATCCCACTGTATCACACCTATTCGGCCCCACTTTTACTTGGGCTACCATTTTCTGTCATTTTCATGGCATTAGCTTTTTCAATCTCCTCTGCTGACATGTTAGTGCTCGTTTCAATCTTCGTCCTAATATTACTAGCCCAATCCGGTAGAGTTTGTCCCCTTAGAAGTCCAACTATGACAACTGTCATATTATCGCACCCTACACCTGTTCAGCAATGTTAGGACCATCGCGGCCATCTCAACCGTCAAATGCCATAACAGATACGTACCACCTAGTTCAGACTTTGGAGCTAAACAATGGTCCATTAGTGCTTCACATATTGACTCTAGATTTCCTCTTGAGGTAGCGATCCGAATACGTATAAAGTCTACTACATCTTGATTGGACATGCAATCCCATATTCCATCACATGCTAATACAAGGAATTCATCCTCATCAGTCATTTGGTGTATGGTGACGTCAGGATATGCTGTCACAATCTGTTCTTCTGGTGGTAAATTTTGGCCTGTTTTGAAATCAAAGTCACCAAGTGCCCTTGATAGTGCCAAACTACCTATTTGTCACGTTTGTGATCATTTAGCATGACATGACAGATGAAACGAGCTTCATTGCATACCATTGACACGACCAAACTGAACAAAGCCGCCAGCGGCATCTATTCTGTCCCATTCCTCTGTTGAAAGTGGGTTGAGTCAGCCGCATAACAATACACCATGTTACCAAAGACATGACAGACCAGGATTGACAGGTTTGTGATCAGATGACAAAGGCTGTGCTCTACCGTTACTGGATAGCACTGCTCGTGAATCGCCAGCATTACCCACAATTAGTTTGCCGTCATCTGTTATTATGGAGCAGACTGCTGTACAACCTGAAGAGTCATAAGCAAAATTCACGTCTATCTTCTGGTTGCATGAGTCACAGAAGCATTCACACCAGTCACATTGAATCATGTCTTGCCTGCTTTCAGGTCCACATCGACACCCAAATAACCCGATATTATGGCTTTTGCATAGTCTCCCTTGGCATAGGCAGGATCACTGGCTATTCGCTTATGAAGTTGGCTTCCAGCATATCTGGCCACAGCACTTCCCCCGTGACCTAGGAGTTGTGGTACCGGATGATGGTAAGCCCACAGCGGCAAAGACCGAGTCATGACTTACCATCATATACAGCAAAGAATGCGACAGGTGGATGCGTGGTAGTGGCGCGCGGTTGAGTTGGCGGTGATAATCTCAGTATTGTGGTGTGTGCATCTTCCATGCCTAAATTTGCGGGAGTTGGAATGAACGGGACTTGTGGATGTAAAAGTGGCTGGTAGAAATAATACATACTGATTCTCCATCCCTATACATATGTTGGTCCCCACAACGTTAGTGCACCCTCATCCGAAGCCCCACGATGACGTGTGGCCAAACAAAGAGGGCCGTACAGCGCACCTGCATTTCAGAAGTTGCATAAGCATATCTGTCGTCGCTACCAGAAGTGGTGTGCTTCTCAGTAACTGGTTCACTCAAAGTTTGTCTAGGGCGAGAAGCAGGCTTCAAATGTTAGTCAAATAATCAGGACAAGAAGATGGTGATGACGTAGACTTGAATGCATATTGAATACAGCATCCAATGCTTCATCAATAGACGTCCTACGCATGCACGTCCAATAGCAACATGGAGCACATTTGTGACAAGGACAATAGTTTTGTTTACGTACCCCATTATTTCAGTGCGGCAATTCTTCGTGGCTTCAAACAGATTGGCTGGCTAGAGATACCGTTCCTGGCAATGGCAGTTGTGGCAGGTGTCTACGGTTGCAGGTATGATCACGTTGTGCTGCATCAGACATCGTTGAAACGCACGTTTTGCTGCCACGACGAATCACTACTCGTGGCGTAAGCAGGGACGTATACAGCTGCCGTGGCCGAGGTCGAGTCGTGCATCATCGCAACAACATGTCTGTTTGTGCGCGTGATCTTCGACAGCACGTACTAGACAGTACAGTCCAGTGCTTCTTATATGTAGGCCCCGCACTAATAGAACTAGAAACGACTTGGTATTCAAAAGTTTGGTTACTGATTCTGACTACATTGCAGTCCAGCTACCTGGCCGCAGAGCATGCCATCAAGGACTCCCTATTCCCCTTGCAGTCACTAACGTCAAATGCATGGGCTACATTACTTAGTGATACCTAGATATACTTACATTTATATCATATACCTCGAGGCAACATACATACTGACATACTATCTGGTACTCTTTACATAAAACATGCAATATTTTGCCTAATTACAAAGGCATGAGATTTACAGTTGTAACATGTTGTACATGCTCGTCCTGCGCGGTAGAGCAGGTAGCATGGCCGTTTTCTGATCGGCCGCACCTAGAACACTGACTCTCTTGTCTTTCTGTTGCTGCTGCTGCTGAAAAGGAGCACCATGTTGATTAGCATGAGTATGATGGTGTTGCGCAGTACTCGCAACCAGCAGGGGTTCGTGATGATGTGTGTTGGTCACTTGATGATGAAATTGGGCTGCATGGATATGCGGCAATTTCAAGATATCCTCTTCGTCCTCATTTTGTGCTTGGCCATTGGAGCGACGGAGGCAGGACGGTTGCGTCGTCCATGCATTGTGCTGCACTTTCGGTCGCAAAATCGAGGATGTGGGCGCGACGTCGGGTCTTCTCCTCCTGCGACGCGCACGACGAGCCATCTCGTCGGCGCGATCGTTGTTTGATGACGGTGCTTGTGGCTGTGTGATGTGGACACGGAGCGGGGCGTAGTCAGTCGATGTGCTTGATATCGAGGATGTCAGGGATGCGCGGGCGATTGTTTTATCATCGTGTGCTCCACGCCGGATGACGACATTGTCGGCTCGTCGGTGAGGATTTGTGCGCACCAAGAGTTCTTCGGTGGTCCGGTGCGACCACTTGAAGGCATTGGTGTTGGCGTTGGCGTACGAGTTTGAGGCTTCGTGTGTGTGTTTGGGCTGGGCAATTTGAGAGTGCCGTATTGTGAGAGAGGGTTGAGCGTCGGGAGCGACACGAGTGAGACCGTGTATTTGCTTGAATGGCTTTGTAGTTTGCTGTTGTTGCAGAGTTGGGTGAGGGAGAGGTTGTGCTATTGAGGGTTGTTGCGTTGGTTGGGTAACTTGAGATAGGCTACCGCCATTATGCTTGGCAACTAGATTCTGAGATGAAATTTTTGTTATGGTGAATTTCTTGTCGCTCGTCTTGTTGTGTGCCGATTGCTGCTTGTTGGCCGCCCTGTTCATCTTGACATCAGTTATGTCTTGATGCTGTGGTGGTGCATGTAGGCAAGGTTGAGTGACACGAGTGTCGGCCTTTGATTTCTGTTTCTTGAGGACTGAGTGCTGTTGTGCTGGTGGTGAGTTGACTTTCGCGATGTATTCCGCTTGTACGATTGCTGCTTTTGAAGTTGATTTTGCTAGTGGTGGTTTCCCATGTTCTGATGACTTGAGAATGTCGCTCGGTGACGGTACTAGAGGTGGTGGTTCCTCAGCATCTCGTAAAAATGCATGCCTCAAGGCTTGTCTGGCCGTCAATCTAACGAGTTGGGATATTCGTGAAGCGTTTCTTGAGCAGATAGCAAATCTGGGCAAAGCATGGCTGTGAAGCGTACCTCTCTTCAGGATCGTAATTCACCATGGCACACACCATATCCTGACATTCCTTACTGAAAGCAGACATCAATGAGATAACTCCGTTCGGCCCCTCCCTTTCCGAATGTAGCTTAATTCCAGAAGCAGCGAGCTGAGCTTGTCCTTGCTGCAGCAAAGCGCTTCCTCTTCCAGCACTATTATTGCCACGCATCTTCCTCAGCAGTTTCTCATTGGGAGCCCCTATAGTAGCATGTATCCGAGCTAACTGATCTACTTCGTTGGCGCCAGGGAATAATGGGTTCTTGGTAATGATTTCGAATAGCACACATCCGGCACCCCAGACATCCATGGGCGGGCCGTATCGTCCGTCAGCGATGAGACATTCTGGAGGACGATACCATCTGGTTGCGATGTATTCTGTGTATGGCGGGCGAGAGTGGATTCCACGACATGAACCAAAGTCAGCCAATTTGATGATGTGGTCCTTGACGAGAATGTTCTAAGATTGACACCATGTCAGTACTAGGATGGAGGCCGTCATGGAAAGTGATAGATGAAGCATACTTCGGGTTTGATGTCACGATGGAAGATGCCCTTGCCGTGCATGTACTCTAATGCTCGGCATATCTGGAGAAAGTAATACTTGCATCGAACTTCGGTCACATCAGTAGCAGCGTTTTCGCGGGTAATGAGCTCGTAGAGATTGCAATCCATGATTTCAAATGTGAGTGATAGTAGTCCTCCGCGAACATCACTATGGTTGTGTTCGTAGCGTCTATGGTTGATATCGCGCGACATATACTCGGAGGATAATACGTACAAGATGACTTCCTCCAAGTCTATGATATGCCTGTGTGGATTTAGCCTCCTCAATGCCTGTATTTCTCTCAGACCCTCTACTTCGTCCACGCTATGGGGTGTGGGCGTGCGTGTTGACTGGTGTGCTTGTACGACGGGGTACAGTTACAGCACACTACCTCTGAAAGTGCTTTCGGAAGCGCTTCATGGCGTATACCTTCCCATTCTTCTTATGCTTGACCTTCAGCACTTCTGAGAATGTGCCCTCGCCCAACTTTGAGATGAGGCGGAAATCTGAAAGTAAGCCGACATCAGTAACAGCACTATTCCCCATATGATGATGCATATGAATGAGATGAGTCCTTACCATCAAGACGAGAGGCACCGTTGGAAGCGTTTATGGACTCTGAGCCTGGGCGCGATGTTGGCTGCTGTCGAAGCGCGTGGCTGCCGTCCTGCCCATGCCGAGTGCTGCCAGCTGCAGAGTGCATCTACGCTCGTGCCTGCCTGCCTGAATGAATGAGTGAATTATGCTTTGTCAAGCCTCGCCTTGTATACGCTGGCTATGCTGCAGACTGCCTTGTGATTACACATTCGTGCGTGGACAGCTGCGCACAGAATCAGGGTCTGCATGCCCAAACTGCACAGCCGTGATGCAGAGGGCTTGGAACGCCGCAGCCAACTCCATGATCACGCTTCTGCAAGCCATCTCATACTCTTAGGATACTGTTGAACCAATCCGACCGTTTTACATGATCTGAAAAGGGTATGCCGTTATCATCAGCCTCAATATCCCACAATGTGCATCTAGGCGACAGCTCCCTAAACTTGACCAATGCCTGCCGACAATCATCTTCCTTACCCTCTAGATACGAGCATGCTCGGGCCATCCCTAAAAGGCCATGTTTGACCAATTTGTGATTATTCAGTACCTTTTGATAATAAACAACAGAGTTGGACGCCAACACGCCACGAGTCTTTTCTGTCTCGTATAACAAGAGTCTGCCGAGATTAGCGTTGGCCAAGGCCATGGCAATATTGGCGTTCGCCGGCTCCAGGGTCAGAGCTGTCGTATACATACTACAGCTGTCAGCCCATAACTTTCTCTTCTCTACTATTGTCGATGCATTAGAGCCAATAAGCCATAAAAGATCCCCTTTATCCGTTATAGCTTCCACATTCTTATCATCTCTCTGGATAAAGGCATCCAGGTATGATAGCGCCTGTTGGGCATCCAGGGGATTATACTGATGTTGGAGTTTCGCTAGTAGGAACTCAGCACGACGGAGGTGTATTTCTGAATTTTCTGGTTGTAATGCCGATGCTTGCCCCAGTATCCCTTCTGCCCTTGTATATAACGCGTCGTTTGGTTCAACAGAAAATGCCAACTCGAGTATTTGGACCTGAGTCAGTAAAGTCTCCATCAAAGCTTCAGCTATACATTGATCAATGGATGAAGTCAATGGATGAACATGCATGCGGTTCATTCCGCGTCGTACCTGTAATGGCCTCTTCAACGTGGACAGTCTCGTACTTAATGGCCGCCTCCTCTTGTCGGTCTGGATGAGCACCATCCACATCCATACCAGGCTCTTCATCAACTCTCTCCGTACTACCGCGACCCGCTTCACCGCGTTCACAAGCATCCGCCTGAAATCTTGCCAGTTGTATACCATATACCCAATCCAACAACGACGAGGCCTCCCCCAGATTTTTCATGACTTGAATCCCATCTTCGGCCTTTCCTCTCAGTACTTGTGCGAGCATGAATCCAGCGTCAGGGCTCTCACAAGATGCTAAAATGGACCGGAACCCCGTGATTGCCTCGTCTAGAAGTGCGTGTTTCTCTTCGTGGGATGGAACAGGATCCTGGAAGTCTGCCAAGACAGTCTTAAGTCTACAAAGTGCCAAAAAGGTGAAAAATGAGCTCTTGCGCACACTAGCACAATGACGATCATGACAGTGGCAGCAAATGACAAATGGCGAAATGACATGCCTGGCAAGGTTGAAAATGACATCCAAATCAGTGGGATTGTGTTGTAGAGCCAAGGCGTAGGCATGTAAAGCCTTGATGTAGAAGCGGTAGGACTTGTCCCCTCCATTCTTGCCGTACCTCTCACCTATTTGGAAGATGTTTGGATGGTGAGGCCGTGGCATCCCCCCAAGCACCGAGGACCTACCTTTCTCCTCGACCTCGATGGCATATTCTACTAGTTCGTCGTATGCCAGAGTACTGGGGTCCACCTCGCCTCGCCGCTTCTTGGGCATCTTGACTTGTATGCGACTATATTTTCTCCAAAACTTCGCGACAACAAAATATTGTAGTTGTTGGCTGGGGTGAATGATACGAGATCATACACGTCCTTTCACAGGTATCATATGCGACTATCCTTTTCCGGTCTAGAGTGTCACGATGTTGCGATGACGAATGTTTTATTTTGTTAACCCATTAGGCGATGTATGTGTTAGTTATTGTTACGGATGCCCTCGACCTGCGTCGCTCATCTTGAAGAGTTTCTCATACAGTAATTGTGGTGATAGAGTCATAACTGTAAGAGAGCAGTCTACTTTAGGGTTCTCACACTGAGCGAAAGTGGTGAGAGTCGGTCTATATGTTGTAGCTACATGTTCTGTGTGCCAAGTCAATCTTGAATATACATCTCAACATCCTGATCATATAAGAGCTAAATCTAGCAAAAAGTTCGGGAACTTGGAGATGTGGAGCTTCTTATGTGCGCTTATTACACTTGTGCAACATTATAAAATAGCACACGATGAATGCCACGTGGCTGGATGTGGATCATCCCGGACATTCCGACGCCGCATATTTTGACATTGACGTGGTCCGACGACGCAAATCAGTGCTGCTGCCAAATAAGAAACCAACGGAGCAGATGAAAGGAAGCATATGCCCATGCGTCTGAATGGTAACATCGATGAGCACTGAATCGCCACGAAATCGATTGACGTTGAAAGCCAGTGCACTACATAACTCGCACCCATCACCTCCTTCCGAAGCATCCATCATATCTTTCGCCAAGCTCCTCCACCAAAACTGTTCCAGTAAGTCCATTCCCTTTTCTGTTGGATTTCGCATTGAATAATTATAAATGATTGTCCAGCAACAACAGACCTTCGTTGTCCGTAAGACGAGCCCGTATTCTGACTACATGCTGATGTTTGACGGGTATAAAGAGCTCGTCAAGGAATGTCAAGCTATAGTCGTGGATTTCAATAT
>QEAN01000541.1:0-10739 GCA_006535955.1 Synchytrium endobioticum | reverse complement strand
CCTTGCGCGAAGTGGAGGCCATCCCCCCGAAGAAGCTTCGTCTCAAGTCGATCCACAAACGGCTTGGGTTCGAATCCCAACTTGGCCGCCGACCATGATTTTTTCACAAGCAATGAACGAATGGCATTGAATTGCTGTTCATATGAGATATGGCGAATATGACTCAGCAAGAGAAAGCAGTGTCGGCCATGGATCATAATGCAGATGTCACCCTTTCCACCCGCCGGCGTGTTATGACTACAAAGGTAGTGAGAACGAAGAAGGATCAGTACGAGATAAATTCCTAGATAATAGATGTATATCCCGTGGTTCGTCAAACCAGTTGTCCAACAAAACAGGAGCAAGACAGCAGTATTAGAACATCCATTGGAATTGAGGTTGATAAATACGATACAGACCTCAACAACCCAGAAGGGTGGACGGCGAAGTGACAAATGTAAGTTTAGACCCCTTCGCCAAACTGTTTTTTTGTAATTTGAGTGCTTCAGATAAACTACTAAAATTCGTGCTTCCGGGGGTGTTCAGCTTATACTATTTACGGCTATTATACTTAATATGATCTTATATTGTATTATATTATGTTATAACGCGAATAATGCAATCATCTCCAGCTGTAGCCAAGTGATACACTTGTAATAACTAATCGAGGTCTTTGTTCGGCATTAACCTATCGAATCTATATCCTTCGTTGGGCTAACCCTGTATTGTACAGTGTTAGCAACCAATCAGCATCCATCAATTGATTCCACTCACGTAGGTCACTTTTTCGCGGCTCTTCACATCGCCTAGCGAGTCTTTCGACTCTTGCTCGGCCCACCCCGGGATGTACCACCTTCATCCGTCTTCTGCTTCATGAGGATGTTCTTGTACTTGGAAAGGGGCTTCAGGTAGGCTGGCCGGTCATCATGTACCCCCTGAGCTGCCATCACATCTGTGATACCACTTGTTGCAGCAACGGATCCATAGCCGAGACAAGATCAAGCCATTGGTCTTGAAGCTGGATGTGCGGACGTAGCGGCGCGGGCTATCGTCCAGCACGTATCTACTCTTGACTAGCATCTCCGGAGGCAACAAGAACACTTCCTCCAGCATACGGCCTTTGGAGGGATTCTTAATAAATGCCGTTCTTGTCGCTTTCTTCAGAATTTTTGGACCAACACCAGCCACCCCTCGCACAGTCTTTTGGAAGGATCTACATGAATATGATGTGAGACAAGGTTCTAGAAGATAGAAACAGAAAAAGGTCAGCAAACAAAAAAATACTCACGGAATGTCAGAGAGTAAATCAAATAAATTCTCCTCGTTCATGATAACATATCCGTCTCCGAAAGACATGTGCAGAACAATAGACCAGCGGTAGGGGGCTGGTAGCAACCTGTTTATTTCATAAAACACCTGTACCGTTGGAGGGCTTGATGGATCATCTTGCAGAGACTCGTCCACCAGGCCTTCTATTTCTTCTATAGCCTGCTTTCCCTCCTCTCCAACCACCTCCACTACCCGTTCCTTCAGTAGTGGTAGCATTCCAACGATCAGGTTGCTGAATACGGTGTCTATGTTATTGGCAGGTACTGGAAAACCTGGGCATGACCGCCCTAAAGGCCGGGAGTGAGTTGGAATGCTTGAATGTTTGGATGGATGGATGCTTGATGGATGTTTGAATGCTTGATGGATGGACGGTGAATGTTGGGATGGATGATATTTGCCGAGGGTTGCTTAGGCGTAAAGAAACATGGCGATGGATTGTTTCCATTGGGGAAAGAGAGGGCCGAGCAGGTTGTTTGGGTCAAATCTCTCGATCCTGCTTACGTCGACGTTCGTTGCCATTGTAGCTGGGGTTGGCGGGAAGGTGTTGACGGGAAGGATCGTAGATAATAGAAATGACGTCTCCGGTAGGTGGGGAAGTCAGAGATAGATAGATAGAGGTTCAGATATGTGGGTTCACAACCTGTTAGATGTGATGATTAGTCTAACAAGGGAGATGCTAGAATGAGTATGCAGAATGGATAGACATGAACAGGGAAAGACTCATACCTTCTCTAATCAATAACATGATAGGATAATGTGTGTGTATTGATGGAAGAAGGTGTGTTGAATCCCCTTCATAATAATCTCCGGTCTTACGACTGCGCCAAACCAACAACCATTCCACTCCTGACCTATCAAGGAGATGCAACATTCGAAGCTCTACTTGTCCATTTCTTCGGAGAAGGCCCTTTGGTATCGACTTTGGCCTTAACATGGGCCCATCTGCGGTTGGGCCGCTTTGTGGGCGGTGATGTGGAGGAACATGCCGACTGTCGGCTGCTGCCGGCACTTCTGGCAATGGTTGTCATTTCTATTGGAGGCTGGCTGGTAAGTAAGTATTCTTCACTCTGGATTTCCCAAGACGGACTCTGCACAGGGGCTAATCGCCACAGCGTAAGCGAAGACATGTCTTGTAAGCATGTATGAACAATCTCTGACATACTGGGCAAGAAGCTCAGAGGCATTTATGTACATACATGCAAAAGCAAAGACACTCACCAAGTGAAGAATAGTAAAGCGCACTTTGTGATCGATATTAGCGAAAGTTGAGACCACTGATCGAAAACAACAAGACCGATGATGTGCAATCTACTACAATATTATTATGCAAACTATCATAACGTGATTGTACAAAGTACTGCATGCTGCGCTTATGCATTTACGATAGACACGTTGCAATTACGTTCGTACTTTGTAGGTCATTCGTACGAATAGGGAAAATATTCACAGTTATACTAATAATTTACATCAAAATTTATACCAAGGCGAACAGCTAACTTCTTCCACATCACTGAATTGTAGCTCCAACCCAGATTAGCGAGCGAATTCTCTTTTGTGGCATCAGCGGTACGTCCTTCCAGGACTAGTTGCTGTCCCGCTTGTTCTAAGTTCATTTCCAATTCTCTTATTTCATTACGAGCAGCGGACAATTCCTATACACACCATTCTGCTGAGATGAATGGTCTTCACGCCTTTTTGCATTCGTCCTATGGAGGGCCGCCGTCTGTAACGGGCGTTATCCCTGGGTCACAGTCCCTTGGTTTTCTATTACTTCAACTATTTGTTTTTTACGAGAGGAGGCCCAAGGATTGAAGGCCCTGGTATCGTATGGAGAGGGCCACGATCCACGGCTATGGGAGCCTCGAAAGAGCTCTACACGACAGTCTACACTGACAATTTCAGTATGTACTGCAAGAGTTTCGAAGAATGAGAAAGTGTGTTTGGGTGACTCTTGCTTTTATATCGACCTGTCCAAGCCACATTGATAAGGGTTGATAAGGCATGTGAAAGCCTGTTGAAAGAGGTATGCAATTTTATACAGGCAAATTACATAATTTGGGAACTCTCACACGCACGTGTTAACATGAGCATTTACAAGGCAAGGTTACTTTGGCAATGGGGGACGTATATGAGGGAGTGTCATAGATACGTTATGACACGACTGTCACGTTTTTGACACAGCTTGCCAAGCCCACGCCATAGCTAATAAAAATTATTAACCACTCTGAGGAATGAGTAATGCTCGTTGACGCGTTATTCCATTACAGAAAGCGCACATGAGCTTCAACCGCAAATCGGCAATGCTTATAGCCGACTTATATTATGTCATTCTTCGGCAGTTCCACAGTATGCGGCTATGGCACGCTGTGCAGTGACCTGAACATACATCACACTTACAGCTGTTATGGGGGACGAATAAAGTCTTCCACGATGTTGAGCTGTAGAGTGTTGCTTCAAAAAACACCCGCACTCGAACCAGCATTTGACCGTGCTTTGGTTCTGTGGACTTTTCTTCTGCCTCTAGTCTAGATACGATGCTTGTTCTTATCATACAACATATGCTACTGTCTGTGCGAACGTACCAACTGTTTACAGCGCAAAAATGACGATCTAAAACAAGTCCAACTACTTGGCCTTTTTTGGCGGTCTGTCAATAGCACTTCCTCTCTTTCCAGAACTACCGATACCTTGTAACTGACTCGGCGCACTGTTGGAGTCAACAGTAGACAAACCTGGCACAACAGGCTCCAATAACCCCAGCACCATCTTTGCCCGTCTTCCACGGGCATCTCCCTCCTCAATAGTGATCCTAACCTTTACCTTATCAAATACTTTGACCCGTATATTATTACCTACTAACGTATTTGCGTCGGCATCGTACACCAATTTAGCATCACTTGAGGAAGCAGATGTTTGTGTGGTGTATACGAATCCTTCAACCCCCAATTCAGGGATCATGGCTGAGAACCCATTCTTCATGATTCGTATTACGTAGGCTTCTTTGTCGAGAGTCTTGCCTTTGAGGTATCGGCTGGTGTAGATTTCAACGGATGCTCGTGAGGCCTTTTGGGCTTGAGTATGTCGATAGTTCAGGTCTACATTGTACGCGAGAAGACATGGTGGGTAATCATGCCGTGAAGGTTGTACAGAAACTCGTCGCAAACTTACTCTCACATGTCTCGTCCACTTTTGTCTTGTTCGTCAGATCAGCCGAATACACTTTATCGTAACCTATACAGGCTGCTAAAAGACGGTGCACCACCAAATCTAGTAATAGTGAGGGTGAGAATGAGCGGCAGAAAAAAGCACAGGTTGAAATATGATTGTGATCCAATTACCAGCATATCGACGAATGGGTGATGTGAAATGGGTATAGATCTCGGACGCAAGACCATAGTGTCTTTTATTGGAATGTCAGTCTCATGTAGCGTTTGGCAGAAGAAACAGTCTTTAGGCCACCACATACCTAAACTCGGCCTCAGGAACGCTCCCAGAACAAAAGTAAACAGCCTGCATTAGGCATCGAGTAGTTACTATTCTCAGTAACTTGTTGAAGTATGGGTCATCTGATTTCTACTTGTGTACGTGTGAGAGAAACCCCAACTTCAACTTAACTAATGCGCCTACCTCTGCACGATCAAGCGATTCAGACAAAGTCTTTGAGGTATCAGAATTGATTGAAAAATCACCAGTTGTGGCAACAGCTTTCTTCAACATGTCAAAGTTCTCTGCTGGTGGACTTGGATGCCGTCTGTGCGTTGAAGACAAGGCATGTTACGGGGGCATGCTTTCACAATACCAATCATGACTACCTCAGGACTGACGACTCCGGAAACATGGAGTATATCTTCTTTGCCACGTATATATTGGCTAGCAGCATAAATTCTTCAACCAAGGCATTGGTTTCCTTTAATTCCTTCATTTCTAATGGCAGTGGCTGGTTACCACAGTTTAAGAACATCAACCCCCACCATTCCATACTTGCGAGTGCATACCTGGCTCGACCTCATCCTGACTCTCTTCCACTCGATCCAGGAAATTAAACCGCACTTCAGTCGAAGCCAAGGTCAAAGCACCAGCTTCTACACGTTTAGATCTTAGTTTCTTTGCAATGGCGTTCAGAAGCTTGATTCCAGTTGATACTGGATCAGAAGCTTTTGGATCATCTAGTCGGGCTTGGGCCTGATCGTAGGTCAATGACGCTCTGGATCGAATGACACTCTTGGTGTATTGACAATCTAGGATTTCGGCATCTTCCGTCATCGTCTACACATATGATGCATGTTATATAGTAGTTCAGCGATGGGAAACACGATACTGCCCGATGTCGCACCCAGATACACGAGAATGCAAGCCGTTCCACATTGGACCGTATGGAGCAGAGATCTACGAAAGGCGAATATATCATTTAATGCTGGGACCTCAAACCTGCTCAAACACTGTCGAAGTATACGCACTAGTTCCCAGTAGGTGAGGCAACATATCAATACGCTTATCAACCAAATATACAGTCGTTCCACGAGCTCGAGCTTCATCATCCATTGGCGTGCCAGGTTTAACGAAGTTGCTCACATCGGCAATATCTAGTGGTAGATACATGGATGTGAGGCTGAACCGCAAGAAACGCAAGAATGTATGTCTCAATAGATAACTCACGAACTCCAACTTGAATCTTTCCGTCTGCTAATCTCACGGCATGCAAAGCATCATCAATATCCGTACACCCTACATACGTAAAGAAGAGAATGTTGAAACCCTGGGCTTACACAATAATTCTCCTGGTACTATATATGTTCTGTCGAAGACATACCAGGGGGATCGATAGAACATATATCAATATGCCTGAAATCCTGTCTATTTTCGAAATCACTTATCTTGACTTCCCAAGCTTCCCCTTCTGGCGGCAAACAAGCATTCACTTGTTTTGTAAATGGCTCATATGGCACGTCCCACTCTAACAACACAACTTCCGTTTCTGTTGCCGCATCTCCGACTGCACCTAGTGTCTTTACGAAGTGGCCGGATGGATAACTGGTGGTTGAATGGTTTGAATCTCAAAACGCCAAACAAAATAAGCACTAATCCGCACTTACCGTGAAGTCCTAGGCCAGACATCAACAGCTACTAGTATCCGTTTATGTAAAAGATTCCTAGCCTGCCGAGTCTGTATACGAATTTTGGGTATGCGCTTTTCCATTGGTATGACAAACGCAGTTTGTAGCGTCGATGCAGTAACTGTATCAGGGATAGTGGTTGCATCGATTGTTCCACAGTATGGTCTCCAGTTTCTTCTGATGATACCGACAATACGGCCAGCTGGACGTATCGGGGTGTCATCGGCTTCCATTTTAGTCATGGACGGTTGTGATGTTTCATGCTGCGTTGATTCCAATGCTTCTTCGTCCTCATCTTTTTTGAACGTGATTGAGAACTGATAGGGCATGTACAAAATTAATCCCGTCGAAATTGCGTAATACCTTCTTCAATGAAAAGTTCAGTAGTAGCCGCCTTCCATTGACTTTCAGGTAGCAATTGCACAGCAACTATATCACCGTGCATAGCTCGATTCAGATTCGCTCTACCGACTATGGTTATGTTCACTTCGAATCCACCTTGCTTCTTCCCAAAAACACTGCCCTGTATATGAAGACAATTTAGTACAACATATGCTAACGTCTTGACTAGCTTCCTCGTAACCGTCGTGCAACACACCTCCAAGAAGTTATGAGTCGAAATGTCGAGTTTTCCTTTGTACAAGACACCAGCATTGAGACCAGCGGTGATCTTCTCGAGTCGATAATGCTCATCATATGTGAATTTCTTGGTGTCGGATATTTCAGAATCCTCATCAATTGGAGCAATCATATCCAGCAATTGAGTTTCGGTCCTCATTGATTCTACATAATCTCTCACTACTCCATGCCATACGATCAGGTTTTCTTGTCACAAACAAAGGATGAAAGCATGCTAGAGAGTGCTGCAGCAACTCACATGAGTACACATGCAATCCTTCACTGACGGCCTTTTCACGGTTCGCCTTGTCATTAGTCAATAATACTACCGTCCTTTCACCCCCGTTTCGGCCATTCAAATGCTGCTGGTACCACCCAGTCGCCACTCGAATAGCGCGATCATTTCTGTCGTTTGGTGTTTCTTGATCCAGCTTCTCCACATGTGTGTCCCTACATAAACAGCTTCTGAATATCAGGAAAAAAGCAAAGTGCATCAGAAGCTGTGCTACCTGGCATGCTCATTACTGAAGACATAGAAGTGGCGTGCCGGGTCACTAGTCAGTGCCCGAACTCGATTGTAGGTTGGCAAACTGCGATGGCGCAATTCATCAAGCACAGTCTGTAGTATTATAACACCGTTGAAGGCCGGATGCTCCAGTATGTCCATCTAGGTGATGATGTTTGGATGATAAATGGAACGGAAGCCAAAGGTCGACGCTCCCCTCCCTCACGCGCAATCCGATAAAACCATACCTGATGGAAGACGAGATTGGTATCAGGTATGATATAATGTGGCTTGCTGACTAGCTGAGCTGAGGTGGTCGGATTCCGGGGTAGGACTGTAGTGATCTGGTCGATGCAAATGCGACATCCATCGATGCCACAGTAGATGTCATCACGGAGATCTAGGGAAGGGCGCGATCAGCGAACGGTCTGACAGAGTGATTTGCGTCTCTGGCGACGTGTCCGCTTAGCTTAGCATACAATGCTCCTTGACTATCTTGACGACCGTCCCTTTTTTTGTCTTGCGAACAAAGGACTAGTTTGTGATTGGAAAGGCAAGTTAGTATGGATGGTATGATGGACGGTGGTGCATGCGGATACAGAGGCCACCTTTGACTTGAGCATCTTCAACCTTGCTTGGTGTATTCTTGATGCCGAACCGTGGTCTCTGATGCCGCGAGCGACATCGGTGACCCTCCTGGCCTCCGTCCAAACATCCTGAGCCTGTATCAGGTGTATTATCAAGTAGTGCGCTGCAATCGAGCCGCCAAGATGCCTGGGTGATAGGATTAGACCCCGGGCCGACCTGCATTGCAGGTGCAGTGGCCTATGACCCCAAGCACCCTAATCGAAGACGAAATCTAGCCGCCATCACGAAATGCCTCGCCGAACCCGAACGGCCAGAGATCGGTTGGAGCCTGACAAGCCGGAAGCCATCTCTACAGCAGAACGGGATTGTACCGAGTCCAACGATGATACTTGGGCTGTCTTCCTTAAACGCTTTGTCAGGTCATTGCGCATGCGTACTATAGCACCAAAAAGTACACGAGGAAGTGGTGGGATGTTGATAAAGTAAAACGTAGCGCGCTAGATAGGATGTTCATGACGTTTCGTAAGCTAAATGGCTCAGACCTGAACAGCATCTTGCCGGCTTCGAACCTATGGGTGATGCCAATTGATGTCAAGCATTTCTAACCGTGCGTTCTGTGACGGGCAATTGTCGCATAATGTACCATTGTCCTTCATCCGCTGTCACACGATAAACCACAAAACGCCGCAGCCACAATGTGCCGCTCATCCACCAACAGATCGCGAATACGCCAGTAACTATTCTTATCGTCGATCGTGAACAATATGCGTGTGCAACGCTACAAACGCTTGGTTGTGTATTGAAAATCACGTCATTTCAGTCCAAGCGACTATGCTCTGGTGATAGTTTTACTCTTCACAATTTGGCGACAGCAGCCTTGGAATCCAACAGAACCTTGATATCAGCCTCACTAAACCCATACTCCATTAGAACATCTTTCGTATGATCCCCAACGTGCGGAATGGGGGATCTAACTTTACCAGGGGTTCTACTCAATCGTGGCACAGGTGGCACCTCAACACCGCCACCTGGACCTAAACTATCGATGAAAGTCTTTCGGGCCTTGTTGTGTACGTGATCTGCTATCTCTTCATAATCTAGTACTGGCGCGACACAAGCGTCGGTGAAATCAAAGATCTTTTGCCACTCGGCACTGGATTTGGCGATGAAGCGGGACGCTATAAGAAGTTTCAGTTCCGGCCAATGCTTCAGATCCATTTGTTTTGGGGCCCATGATGGATCTAGCTCGAGACCTTTCAGTAAGAGAGCAAAGAACCGTGGCTCGATGGACCCACTATTGTGGATTCATAATTGAAGCGGGATGCCTTTTTCGCTGTCGGCCTCGCACCGCACCAGCTGAGAATCAAAAACCTACACAGACATGTACTTGCCATCCCTGGTTTCGTATACTTCGTAAAATGGAGCCCCCGAGTCTAGCAAGTTTTCACCACGAGGTCTCAACCAGCCACCAGCACCTTTAGCCTTGAAGTAAGCGAACGCCAGGTATGCAGCACCATCAACCTACAGCTGGGTGTACTTGTAGTCAAGGCCTTCATGTTGCAGAAACATTTCAATCTAGCTCGAGGCGAAAAAGGAGATTTTTTGGAATCTGGATCATCTCACCATGGCTGCATCGATCACCTGACCCTTGCCGCTCTTTTGTCTCTCAATAATCGCCAACAAAATACCCATAGCACACAACATGCCACCACCGGCAAAATCACCCAAAATGTTCATTGGGAACATTGGCCGTTCGCCCTTCCGACCCATGGCACTCAAAGCACCAGAGACAGCGATATAGTTGATGTCATGACCTGCCATATCCTTGTATGCACCAGTTTGGCCAAAGCCAGTCAATCTGGCATAGATCAGCCGTGGGTTGTCCTTGAGGAGGAGGTCTGGGCCTAGCCCTAGTGCGTCGACGACACCGGGCCGGAACGGTTCGATAAACACGTCGGCGGTTTTGATCATCCTGCGTAATGCGGCTACTGCTCTAGGCGATTTCAAATCCAAGGCGACGGACCGTTTGCCGCTATGGGTCATGGGCTACGATTGGCGAACAAAGAAAGTCAACCGGATAGTGGAGATCATGGAATACCGTGCTAGCAGGTCCTGACTAGCTTGTAAAGAGGCTCTGTCAATCCTGACGACGTTCGCACCCCAGTCGGCCATGATCATGCCTGCGTATGGGGCGGGGGCTAAACCAGCGAGTTCTGCATTTGGTGAGAAACAATGATGAGTGTGAACACCGCTGCTAGAGCATGGTACGGTGGACATTGCCGGGCGGGAAGGTGTGTGGTGATTTAACCAAGCTCCAACTTCTGCTCAGTGCTATACGTACCAATGATTTTCACTCCAGCTAGTGGTAAGTCCATTGTTTACCAGGTATGGAATTGTTTCCGGCTGACGTTGTGATTGTCAGTCAAACTCGACGACCGTGAACGCATTCGGGAGCCCACATGCGGCCAGGGTCTTGTTTTGAAGCAGATGGTTTCTGGCACTGATGGCGTCGCTGCGACTTCTAGTCCAAACATCATCCGCGTTTATGCTTGAGGAGGCCTCTGCTATACGCTGCGTGCTCTGCGTATCTCGTAGACCAGTGCCTG
>QEAN01000540.1:0-10810 GCA_006535955.1 Synchytrium endobioticum | reverse complement strand
AGGAGCTCCTTCGACGTTTGCTGATGTGTTTGTAATTGCTTCAGCAATTCGACATTCCTGCGAATAGCCAGACCTGGTACGTTTGGGGATATCTCTGCTAATCCACGGCACACGTCATGTGACGGAGGACTCATCAACTGGAACTGAGCACTCAGGTACTCAGGTATTGCTTAGACTCTCGTGGCGTGCGTCACCGGATCTGCGCATCGGAGGCGACAAAATTCCGTCTGATAGTGAGGATGCGGGCCCGTTATGATCCCCACTAGTGATACTAGCACCAGAATGATACGTGTCGCCCCTATGGCACGAAACGAATATAACTAATTTCTGGCGCAGTGGTTTGGCTTAGAAATTTCCGAAGGGTGCTCAAGCCTCCGCAACGGCGATGATGTCTTGAATCTGCCAGAGACATATCTATTTGCGGCCCTGTAACAGAGTTACGGCTAATTAGGTGGGCCGAATGACGCGAGAGCTTATTAACGGATCAGAGTTGGATGGATCAGCGTGATCCAAGTGTAGACAATGGTCGACAGGAGGCATAACCTTCAGCAAGTTATGAGATACAATATGTGTCAGGCGTGATTCGCTCTTAGCCGACGCTCTGTGCGTCTATCTTGTTCGTAGTTCACTCTTAGTGAGGGGTTACTTCAACGGCACTCATTGATTACACTCTCAATCATTTTGATTTCTCGTTTGGAGGGAGACTCGCAAATGTTTGCCCCCGGTAAAGACACCTTGATACACGAGGTACTACCGCAGCAGAGTTCTGGATTGGTATAGAGTGACGGGCGACTGGTGTAATGTATATCACCAAATCGCCCTGCTCAATGAATTCGGTTCCGCGTTTGTCTGGTAGTTATCTTACGAGATTCAACTGTACTAAGTATAAGCATGACTTCTTTACGCATTGGTTACAAATCGCCACCGATAATCCTAGCAGCGAACATGACAAAAGGCGTGAACTCCTTTTCACCCATCAACATCTGCAAGTTCTCTTCGACTGGTTCGTCTAAGATTCCTTTTCCTGCTTTTGCTTGGCCTGCTCCCAACGTGAGCCTGGCGTAGTACTGGTTCATGATATCTTTGACCTTCCGTTCCATTTTTGGCTTAATCTACGGCGATGGCGTCGTTAGAGCTTCGTGGGAAACACCAAATAACAGAGTCGAAGACAAGATGACGCTTCGAAGTTTGAGGAACAGGTTACTTACTCTAATAACCATGGCTTGAAAATCCGGCGGCAAACCATACCGTAAAACTGATTCAACATACACCCGTAACACCTTGATGTGTGTCCAACTCGCGTATATCTCCCCAAAGTTGGTCTTACATAGTCGAACTAGCGTAGTCTAGGTTTGATAATAGAGACGCCAGAAGAAGCAGTGCGCGATGTCTAGAGTGGAAACACATGGAACATACCCATTGTTCCTTTTCGGCAGCAATCAGTTCAACTAATTCCTTTTTTGACAGAAGAATATCGTGATCATTCCATTTGAAATCTCGCACCATAAACCTTGTCAAATAGGTGTGTTAGGGCGTCTACAAGAGACGGCCATTGCTCTTTGATAACAACTCACTTTTGTTCTCTAGCATTCCTGGTAAACTCTTCCACGACCCTCTGGAACAATGTCACACTATATAGGCAATATTCATCATCTTCAGCCAATTTGCTAGAATTGCAACGTACAGTGAATGTTACGTGTTGGTAAATTCCAAAGCACGGTTACAGATGCGCATACGTTGACGAGCGAGGGACCACCATCTGACATATTGATTCGTATTTCCCCAGCCATTCCCTTTCGGCATTCCTGGAGTTTGCGTAAACAACCCACAGAATTCCCTTCCGACAGATTATGAACAAATGACGCACTTTGGAACAGCGACTAAAAGTGTGGTGAGGTATTCTGAATCTAGTACAAAGTTGTCCTTGTTCACTATACCAGCTATGTTCCTTGTAGCCAGGTTGCCACTGGATGATGCAACGGCAGTAAGAGTATCGACATGTATTCTATCAAAGTGAAACACGGGTTCCCACTCACGTTTCTTTCCGCTGTAGTGTTTGTAGCGCTGTTTTGACCTGTGAATATGCTTGCATCTTTTTCTTCATTAACTCGTCTACCTGGGCCACTTCCTAAAGCACATGATATCTGGGTGAGTATCCAAGCATGATCAACATGATGATATGCGCGGATGTAACACCTGTATGATGGTATCGGCCAATTCGCGTAACGACTTGTCAGTTCTATACTTCATGGTATTCCACTGAAATCCGTGCAGATACTGGTGCAGACTCTCTATTGAATGAACCCGTATAAGAATTGTGTTCCGAATGACATGGATCAGCATCAACAGGCTCACTCACTGTCTCCGACTTGCAGGTTGTTCCTCCATTCTTCGACATCACCACCCAGCAAAGTCTTCAAGTTATCGGATATCTTGATTGCAATGGTTTCGAATTGTCCGTCCGTTTTTGTCAAGTCATCAGACAAGACCATCAAGGCGTCTAATGTGCCAATCTATGACAGATCGGACGGTGGTGGAGTGATGTCGGCCCAGATCATGATGGCATGGAAGCGACAGATGAGAACGGGTCAGGACGCACCTTGAACTCAGGCAATGAGAAGGGACAAATGTCGGCATAGTCAGCTTTTGGTGGGGATGCGATCCTGTCTCGCAACTTGTTGACTGCATCCAGTTTGGTTGGGTCAGCTGGGATGGATACAAGCCAATAGACGCTGGCGCTGGCACTGCTGCTGCTGCTCATTATGGATGCGAATGTGGTGCCGACCGACTTTGCCCCTCGTGACGAGGCAGGTGGGTAGGGTTCCAATCTCGATGTTGGCCTGCCTGGTCGTCGTCTGATACTGCACGGTCGCGAGGCGATGAAGAGCTTGTTTTATTGACTGACGATGAAGAGGACGGCAGGATGCATGGCAACGACGTCGTGCTCGTGCCGTCGTGCGTTCCCTGAGACGGCAACGGCCCAAAAGTGCCAAAGTGCAAAACTGGTCATTCCGCAATAAGCCTTCAATGTACGTCATGCAAATGCAGATGCAAATGCAACCGATACTTATTTCCACATGAAATTGTCGCCATTTATAGCGGCGCATTCGCTGTTGATGCCTATCTGTTCTGGTTTCAGCCATCTCTCTCATGTAGCCATGCACTTGTCCACAATTTGTTAAGTCCACTGAAGTCAACGATCAGGTCCACTAGTCCGTAGCCTTAGATCTGCGAATCCAGTCCACGTCTAGTCCAGGACTTCAGTGGCCTAGGACCAGGCGATTGGGCGCTCTAATCGGATCCTCTGAACTTCCAAGTCGGCCGTATCAGCTAGTGTATCATAGGCATCAAGCATGGACTTCCCATCAAGAACGCCATTGAACAGTCGGTCTAATCGGCCCCGATACGCACCAACTCCCATGTCGTTTGCTTCAAGTGGTGCGTTTCGTTTGATTGCTTGCTTGCATCCAATCGTCAATGGTCGCTGTGCATGACAATCATGTCCTCATCATCTCATCCGCTTTCAGTCATGTTAACACCATCAAAGCCTCGTTACGGTACATACCCGTCTGTTTGTCATGATCAACTTCTGCCTGAATTGACAAGAGCATCAACCATAGAGCCTGATTCTGACACGCCCGTCCCGTCATCGGTCAAACGGCACGTAAATTCATTCCAGCAACCAAGGCCCGCATCCTGCGCTAACACAAGCTCCTATTTCTAGGGAGCGCCCTCCTGGTAACATCACTCCCTCGTGTATTTCGCTTGCCAAAAGAGCACTCATACCATCGACCAGCAGCTGCGAACCCCTTCATCGGATCAACATCGAGAGCAATGGTATAAAATGTTATATGTCATCACACTGTAATCTTGTGGACTGACTGTCTATGCCTCGTAGCTTGGACGTACAACACGACCGACGCAAATGGTAAAACTAAGTAACACTTTTTTACATACACGTTTTCATCCTCGTATTCTACACATAGTCGCGGGCAACACCGGTTGCTCCCCCGGTTACGTCCCCAGCAATGGCTACACCTGATACAAAAATCGGAGAGGAACACGATTCATTCGCCATTCTCTTAGAATCAGCCGACACAAGTCAAGATGACTTGGCACTAGTTAAGTCCTTTCAGGATTTCTGTGACGCAAAGTAAATGATATCGAACGGGTTCTCTGGCCAAAGCGGTGTGGCGATCGACACATCATCAGCAATGTAGACTCAGGGGACTCAGAAGTGTCCACGAAGCCGATCAAGCTCGCGCCCGCTTGCAAAAGGAGGAAATACATTTGTGGACGTTGGAAAGACATACATGGGATCTAGTTCAGAGATTACTAGAGTATGTACCTCAACCAAGCGAGATAAGATGTGAAGTTAGTTTGCCACCAATCCAATTCAATCCGAACGCCCAGGTTCCGGCTAGGGCAACCTGATGAGGCACTCATTGAAAGAGCTGGACGATTCCATGCATATTCTGGTGACTGGAAGCTGGTTCAACGAGCTTCCAACTTAGACACCCAGCTACAAGAGCGTACCGTAAGTCTAGAATTCCATTCTTGGGTGCCGCGGCACACCCTCACAGTGACGCAACAATAGCTCGTGGTTGCATGGCTAGAAGCTATAGCACCGCCNTTTCGAGGAATTGAGGCTCAACCGGGCCATTGGTCAAACACCGCCATGCATGTACCGCTGGGTACTGTCTCAGATTCGATCATCACTCAAATGGACCCAGATGCCCCCAATCGACAGAAACGCAGATTAGTTGAAGAGGACCAAGTAGAGCTATGCTTTCATGTTCTATGCTGCAGGGTTGCCCCTTTTAAGTATGCACTCTGAATAGATATATCAAGAGGAATTTAATAAAGCCATCTTTGAGTGTATACGACGCGGAAATCACGAGAAGGCTTGGGAATTGGCGGACAATAGCGGGCATTATTGGAAAACGGCCAGTATGCTTGGCGGTATTCTCTATCGAGATTCCGTACTAGGTATCTATTATCATTCACTCCTATTGCTTTGACTCGGCGCGTTATTGACAATGCGTATTCCTCAGACGATCCTGCTTCAGAAGACTCTGATGTGATGGAAGATGCGATAGACGAAGGGAATCATAATCGAGATTTGTGGAAGGCAGTTTGTTATACCATGGCAAATGATGTATGCGGTCGCCGTTCAGTTGTTGGCTCTGCGTTGGCGTCACTCTGCAAACACATAGGAGTCATTTGATAAATATGAACGAGCTTTATATGCCATCTTATCTGGCGACACTCAAAATGTATGAGCGCAAAACTGAACTTCAATCGTCGCGAAGATTGACATTTCACAATCTAGGCACTGCCAGTATGCGAAACATGGGAAGACGTGGTTTGGCTTCACTACCGTGTTCTAGTTGGACGAGACTTGGAAGATGCTCTACGACAACATCCGCGATCGTCCAATGGTGACGATGCAGGAGACGATATGGTTACACTGAGACTTCCTACCCAAACCAAGGATCCAGCGTCGATATTCATGGATTTGTGTCATGGAACTCGCCCTGATTTGCGAGATGCTGCCAATGAACAGATACGATTGCTGCAGTCCCATTTTATCATGGATCGATTGGATGAGTATTTGCAGAGTCTTGTGGCACTGATACCGGACTCTGAGGTCAGGAAATCCATGACTTTGTAAGGTTCTCAAAAGGATGACAGAGTGGCACCTATATAACATATCAGCTCTTTGATAGTACCAAGCAGCTATCGACAAGTTTGAGAATGGCTGTTCACCTAGTGTTGATCCTCAGAAATGCTGAACGGCCAGTGAATGAGGATGTGTCTGATCTACTCATTCGAAAGTACATACAGATGTTGATTTCAGGTCGCAGGGTAAGTACTACTTGTTCAAGCAGTGCAACAGAAGAATATCGTGTTACTCGGCAATATCTAGTCATTTTGCCTGACAACCCGTCCGCCTAGCATAAACATATAGCATTATTCACCAGAAGTCTACCGCGTGAAGAGCAAACTAATGTGTATTCTCATTTTTTGGCGGGTGCGTTTAAAAACGTTCTAGTATCTTCGTGAATAGCGCCGATTGCCAATCACTGTCATTTCATGCAGATTGTATGGAGTCTAAAGACGTTCGACATCAGTACTTCCGCCAGGCATTTCAACATGGATTAGATTACCATGAAATATGTCGGCAGACAGTCAAAATCATCCTCGAAAGAGGGATTCTCAACGAACCCATCCCACCAAACGCCCTCGCAGTCCAACTAACCTCTGATTTAAATCACCCTGTATCTGATTCCGACGCCGTAATGATTCGAGCCCTTGAGTGGGTCGCATTTGAAGAACAGCAGCTACAAGACCTAGTCGGCTATTGTAATGCTCTACTGAGAAGGTTTCTGATACAAGGTCGGATGAATGCCGCCAAAGAAACTATCAAAGCAGTACCACACCATGTCATTCCGCCACAATGGGCTGCGCGTCGTGTTACTCCTCAGATACAAAGTGACAATATTAGTGCTGATAGGGTGAAGTCGAAAACTGAGCAGCTAACTGAAGAGTACTTTCAATATTTCTCATTACTTGAAGTATATGGTTTGTATGGTGAATGGATATCTGAAACCAGTCGACTGCCTGCAACAGGAGGTAACAGTGGTATCATGGATCCTGGTTTGGCCGCTCACGTGAGGAAAGTAACGAAAGAGTTGGAAAACAAAATAATGGCTTTTCTCAACGAAGAATGGATTTTGGTCGGTGAAGTTACCGATGGCAGTGTCAGTGAGTGCTGTCACACTGGTTCTTTTTGCAGGTTGCGTTGACGAGCATCCAACATCATTTGGATTTATAGACGGCGATTTCGACAAGGATTCCAGATTACTTCGCGAACTGTATATCCCAGAAGTCGTGTTGATACTTCATCGCATTCTCTTCGACACACGAGATATTGAAGCTGGGTGAGTAGAAGCGCGGTTCTTCCAGACGATGAACATTGTCTCCAACTTGACCTTCTGACGGCTTCATCAACACACAATCTCAGAAACCTGGACAAGAGTCTTCGAATAGCAGAGATTGTAGCACGTCCTAATGGACCGTGGAAGGAAATGCGACGGGCAAACAAATTAGATGCCTTTATGCAACTTCTACGACAATCAGCTATGAATGCCTTGGGATCTCATAGTTCCACTACGCCGTGGTCATCTTCTAACACAGTATGATAAGAAGTACGTCAATGGGAAAGGGTCGAGGTGCATACTACATATGGTACTTTGATGAAAAGATGCAAAAACGCGGTGTATGTTACTATGTACATAAAACAAGTTATCATTATATAATTCTCGATGTGTACGATGAGTATAACTACAATCGAAGATCAGACACCATGTTTCCTCTTCAAGTTTTCCAAATCTTCGGCCTTCTTTTTTAGGTCTGCTTTCTTCGTTTGCTAGAAACGTTGGTGATGAGAGTGAGCCATTCACAAAATCCAACAACCTGTGCTGCACATACATACCTTCTGAGGCTGATAATACAATACAATCAGGTACCTCCCCATGATATTAAACCCACTCAAATGATCACAAGCAGCTTTAGCATCAAATATATCTTCATAGACAACGAATGCAGTACCCTTTGTATCGGTAGCAGTTCCAACTCTGATTTGCCGTATTGGACCATACTTGCCAAATAGATCATACATTTCTTCGGCGGTTATCTTGAATGGGAGGTTCCTGACAAAGAGGATTCGGTTGACTTCTGGCGGTAGACGGACTATAGAGTAATAAAAGCGTTACAATCGGTGATGTGATATGACGGACCGTACTAGTAACGACGCTGAGGCATTTCTGCAAAGAAAGCGATGCAGAAGAGATGGATGGAAAGCAGATACAGGATTGTGGACTGGCATTCTGCCTACCGTTTGCTTTGGATTTGGCTGCGAGAGCCATGATTTGGACGTTTGCTAGTCTGTGTCTCGTTTCATCCGACTTTGAAGTACATCCGAGCCCGAAAACAAACCGAAACAAAAGGTGGACGCGGCGAGGGAATGCTCCTGCGCCCTTGGCCTATGGACAATAGTCGATATTGAAGGCATCCAAGATGCGTGGGGTCCTCATGGGTTGTTCGGAAAGAGGTCACACGAAGTTTGGTTTTCGCCATGATGTAAAGGTAGTTGCGAGGCACCGAGGACACTTCTGATGATATTCTTTCAGTAAATTGTCCGCGGTGCTATGTTTCGCATTCAGCAGGGATGCACAAAAGGAAAATCGTCGATGACAAGATTCGAACTTGTGCGGGAAATCCCAATTGATTTCTAATCAATCGCCTTAACCGCTCGGCCACATCGACCCGCAATTGAACTTTCATGAGTAGTAAGAGTAATAAAATGCATTAATACCCTGCATAGGAATTGATACCGTGCTTGACCCACTTGGATCGATTAAATCTGGTCAATTATTAGGAGTGTATTAGTTGCCTTGCGTTATTGTTCTGGATGCCCTCGACGTGGGTTGCTCACCTTGAAGAATTGAGAGTCGTGGTTAATCCGACTCTGTGTTGGTGCCGCGCTTGAACAGGACGAGGGCGCTCGGCAAAGGCACGTTCATACAGGAAGCAGTACAATATGGTTCTAGCTGTTTTCTGACTAAAAATGCACAATTTCGTTCCATTTCTTGAGACGGAGCGAAATGAAATGAAATATGAAACGTATCCTCTTTAGTAAAACTAGTCGGTACGTAAGTGCGCCCCGCATTTTCACTGATCCGCGAGGCTTTTCGTGTCACTATCTAACCGGGCAACAACAAGCGAAACTTGATGTAAGAGAAAGTGTCATTTATGGCACTATAACAAAACAGAAAAAATTCAAACTACTGTTGAGATGTTGTCAAGCTTGTATTGAGTAATACGCAGTAATACTATTTACATTGCAAGCAGTTGTGCCACACAACACCAGACAGACGCGAAGGGTGAATACCAACAACTACATTGCCAATTACGCGAATGAAAGTGAGGTTCTGCGAAAGACCAATCTGTTGTCACCAATATCAGTTGAACGAAGGATTTCATTCCAAACAAACCTTTCGAAATGTGCGACAGTGGACGCAATCACCTAGATGCGACCTTGTCAGATTTTTCCTGATCTACCTTCTTTTCACTTAGCGTTGATGGTCTGCCCCTGGCCCATATTCTAACGTCAGGAAACAAACAAGGGAGTGCAGCTGCGCGTATAAGCTGTCTAACTTCAGTCTGCTTTTTCACCGACTGTATACGTGGAACAAGAGCGCTAGTTTACTCGAGGGGAAGTCGAGTGCGCTCGGAGGAAACCAAAAGCAAATTCTAATGGCGCTCCTATGAAAACCTTGTGATAGATGAAGGCATCAAGAGCCTTATACTGCTATTATAGTCAGAGAATAAGAACTATGACAGTAAACTGACATCGTCTCCATATGATTTTCTGTGTTGACCGCCCACAAACCCATTTACCCCCTTTTGATCAACATCATTGAAATCAACGGAATGAAGCCTGAGCTTGTTGACAAGCCCTGAATGCATCCAAGTAATATTGACTATGAATGAAACGACAGTTTAGCAAAGCATCTCAACAATTGATCAGCACGCCTAGAGAGCCTACCATGCACCGATATCATTTCCGTTGGATTCCAAACATTTGAAGAAGGACTTCTGATCAGGTTCGCAATGGTTTACTGATTGCTGACTGTACTGACTTTGAGCGTTTGCTGGTAGTGCAGCCTGTTGTGGAGCTTCTTGGGGATGACCACCGGATCCACCAAAGATTCCACTGAGCGCTGCGCCTGCAGTATGTCCCTATCATTCGTTCGCGAGGTGAGCCAAATGCTGCTATCAAAAACATTGACAAGCAACATCAACAACGAGTGCTTTCTGAGTGACTTGTATACTCACTACAGCTGAACCGACGGCGACACCTGCAGCTGTACTCGCCATTTGTGCAAACAGGCCTGTAGTTATTGTGGAAGGTTCCGTCATTACATGCGACTGTTGCCTTGCAACGCCAACATCCATCCAAGTAAAACCATATGTAGTAACAATGCATACATACCAGGTTGTCGTTGTTGTTGCATTCCAGCACCTATTGGCACCGGAGCAGGAGGTGGAGGAGCGTGGGCTGGTACATGAGCCTGAGTTGTTGCTGGTCTCGATGGTGGGGCACTTCTAGATGGCGCAGCTGCTCGTCGTTGATTTCTTGGCATTATGACTAACTGCGATAGCTTAACAATTCTTTCTTACTATGATGGTTTTCTGAAGATGGCGCAAGTTGTGCGGGAAGTGTGTGCAGAGTTTCGCGGGATTTGTGACGTGGCAAAAAACGCACACGACGACGCATCAAATGTCGAGTGGTACGTGTGGTACGTGACAGTATTACCCCAATGCTCAGTGACCTCAGTGCCAGAAGAAAGTTTACCTGTCATTAATATCTGCCATGTGGGGATGGATCAGAAGATTCAGAAAGCAAACAAAGTAGTAGGCTTTGAGCTTTAGTAGTTTATTACGCACGAACATTACAGGACAAGCTATCATCTTTGTACCTACAAACGAACCCATCTTCGGTCGCGATCACAACTTGACTTCACGTTCGCACAAAGCAGCCATATCTTTGAGCGCTTGAGCCAGTGCGTCTTTGAAGCCAATGGAGGACGTCTGTTGACAGGAACACTTGCTTTCGATACCATACTTGATCACCTTGGGACCCACCTGTGAAGAAATCGGCAATGAAGGCGGTTGAGACTGTTGACGTTCGACCGCACGTGCCCAACAAAAGCCTCGTATTGGCACATCTGTGAGCCACAAT
>QEAN01000539.1:0-10875 GCA_006535955.1 Synchytrium endobioticum | reverse complement strand
TGTGTAGAACGTAGCCAACCCTCCCGACCCTACAACTTTGCCCCATTGATACAGAAGCTGAAAGTATCTTCCCTGATGACCGCGCCGTATTTGTGCTCGACGTTGCTTTGACTTCTGCCAAGTCAGTGACAGGAATGAAGCGTCATCGGGAACCCTTCTAATAATCACGTGTAAACCCCTAAAGTATTTAAACCCAATTGCTGATGAGTAGAATGAGTTTTCCTCATAAAGCAATTGTGGTGATAGAATCAGAATTGTACTAAAAGAAGCCTACTTTAGGATTCTTACACCGCCAAGCCAAGCTCGCAGGGATGACAGGCGGTGATCCTCACCCAGAGGGGTATATAAGGGGCTGTGTTTCGAACTCGTTTGTCTGCAAGTCCTGAAACTCTGTCACAATCATTATATTCACATATTAACATCAAAGGTATAGCCCATTGTATATTAGTTACCTACGATGTTTATCTGTCACAATCTTTAAACTCATATATTAACATCATACATCAAAGTTGTCTTTGACATTGGGAAGCATCGTAGCAATGATTTTACCTCCTGGGGCCATTGATCATTTGATGTGTAAGGTGAGGGCGCTGGACCAGCGTTGATTGAATGCATTATCAATTTGCAGGTACTTTACATTATTGGTGAAAGGATTGGTCTATTAGGTAAGTTGTTGAGCCAACAGCTTTTCCTAAGAGGAATTTCCCATTCAAAATGACTTTCTATAGCTAGTACTACAATAATCCATGCTTACTGCGAAACTCAGGTTACGGGCATCATCAAGGTGGATCATAGCACTGAACTATCGTTGCCCGCCACTGTTGTCGCCGCACCAATGGTAGTAGGCTGCGAACCTCGATACCAAACAATCAAACGCTTGCATGTTTTTCCTTTCCGAAACCGTATACTCGGACATGCACAAATGAGCGTTGGAGGATATTAACAATTCTCTATTCATTACTTCTGCATAAATAGATCATCAAAAATCGTGGTCGACGTAGTATCTCCGGCTAGCTGGCTGACCCCTACTCTGTCACCCGATGGAAGATGACTAAAGAGATCAGCGAAGCTCGAGACCCTGATAGTACCACTGACTGATGCACTCGCATGGCTAGGCCCTACTCCAGGCGGTGTACAGCTGTGGTGCGGCATATCATGTGCCCAGATAGATTCATCCCAGTGATGATTACCATATTCATTAATGTCCATCAATGTCGGATCAAATGATGCTACACCTGCGTCGACACCAGTAATGCAGAAATGAAACTCGGCAATAGCTTGCTGATATGCTCCCAGTATACATTGCCAATATTGAATAATCTCTTGGATTTGTGCTGGATCGCTCAGTAATTCCCTGTAGAGTTGATAATGGCATGCGTCCAAGAGCAATGACGAGTAGGCTTCCACCAGCCGAAGATACGTGATGGGCATGCCGGGTTGTGGCTCTCTCGGAATGGTTGCAGTGAATTCCAATGGCAAGCCCGCCATCTGCTTCCAATTAGTAAAGGTTGGTGTCTCCTATTAAGCTTTACCTGTCAGAGACGAATATACGCAAATGACCATAGTACGACGCGTACATATCTCAAGATAAATCGTGCTCTCGCGATTTGCTCAAGGTATCTTTGAATATTGTTAAGAAGCTCCTGCGAGTGCCAAATACATCCAGGGCCTGAAATAGGTAGGAGATATGGCGCCACGATGGCTAAACATTCGACAGATTTGACTGCCAAATCAATGTATCTGTCCCGAAGTTCCGTCAAAGTTTTCAAACGTGTTTCGAAGGTGTGTTGAGTTTTTGAGCCGAATGCCCTTTCCGGATCAACCCGGCTATTATGATACAATAGCACCTTGAATATCTGGACATACAGAGCTCTAACCTTCTCATACTGGAAAGCATTATATTCCCTGAGTGTGTGAGAGTGTATAAGCTAGTTGTTACGGGCAACGCAAGGTCACAAACGAGCTGAAACCAACATGAGATATTCCAAATGTTCTTTTGTCATTCCCAATCTCGGCTCCTTGGTAAGTTCCTTCAGGTCAAGAGGAGAATCCTCTAGTACAAACTCTTGAAGTTGTGTCAGGCGGCCCTCTGACTATAGCAACTTGACAGGTCCATGAGCATTCCCATATCCTTCGTATTTTGCAGACGGAAGCAGTTCTCGACTTACAGAGATGGTCAAACAATAGTAGTATGTGAAAAAGATCGTGCTCATTACCGCTTCGTCTGTTTTCTATTGCGACAGTGCCGGTCACTTTGAGAATCCACCTTGTCATGCCTAATGTCAAAATGCTCTTGTAGGTACATGCGCATACCTGAGCTAGTGAAACTCGTTTAATCCTCAATTCATGAGTTGCAGATTTTAACATTTCAGGAGCGTAGTTCGCAAATACTTGCGGCATCAAGTAAACAACCAAGATGATGCACATGCTGAATTTGTGAAGCCTTGACATTGTCGAGTCCTATCCGGCAGATATGCTACAATGAGTGGAGTGCTAAGGTGTGCCTGTGTCTATTTAACTAGGAGATACTGTACTACTGGGGATGGGTGATTTGGACGAAGTCGCTGTCAAGAATGTACGCAGTGTGGGTAGGAGTTGCCACTGTTATATATCGACAATGCCGGGGTCCGGTGAGAGATCGCCACGCGCCAAAACTATGGCGTCGCCTATTTCACCGCATGTTTTCTCCTCAATCAATAAATCATCACTCCTCATCCATCCATCTTTAAGCGCATATAAAATAGTGGCGCCTCCTCTACCTATGGATCCACAATGACTACAGAAGAGGCCTATTCCAGCTCCGGTGAATCGCAAGTAGATGACGACGATGAGAAGACACGGCAACAAAGCTTCGAAGCCCTGAAAGTTAGAGCAGCCGCTCTGCATCAGGACGCTGCAATGGCCGCCGATGCTCTCACCAGAACTGAAGCGATACGAAAAGCCATGCCGTTCAAAAAAAATCATGGAAAAATTGGCATCTGAACGTCTGGCAAGCCATCGCATCACGTTCAATGTCTGCAATCCAGTGATCTAGTCGGCGGATGAGCCGGCGGCTATGAACGATAATCCGGACGTCGGCGATATTGTTGGTAACTTTTTTCGCCAACAATCCTTCATTGCTCTCGGACGTACCGAGAGAGCCCTGATTGGTGTAGGGCACGAATCCAATCGCTTGCGCCAACACATTGTCTCATCCTCCAATGAAGATTATGTCGCACGCTACAAGCAACAAGAGCGTGCTGTGTTAGTTTCACGCGCCATAGATATTCACTAGAGCCGATAGTGACATGGCCAATTTTCTCAGCAAAGCAGTTCCCGCCACGTGCGGGGTTGTAGCTCTATGGGATCAGCACGCCCTCTCATTGCTTTGTAAACTTGTGATGCATAGTTGACAGGGCGAATACACTCGAAACATTCGCAACTGTAATGGCTGTTGGAGTAGTTATTAGGATGATTGGCGCAGAGGTAACTGATAGATGTGCTCGCGATGCGATGGATGTGTATTCAGCTGTCGTGTGTCTGTGTACAAAAGATGTGTCACAAAATATATGAACCAACACGGATGTAACGTGCCGACATAAGTATGCGGGGCTGTGGGGCTCTCACAGCAACAACAAGCTAACAAACTCAATAATGCTCTAAGACGGCAATTTGTCCCATTCTAAAGACTTTCATCATTTCAAGGTATCTCAGGTATAATTTATAGGGACAATATATATATAGTACAAAAAGGCGATCTACTGCCCTACAGCTTCTGGTGTATATACAAAGCGCCTATGTAGCAAAGTGCAATATAGTGCAACCCTTATTCCCCCCTCCTGGCGAACTCATAACTTTCAAAAGAACGGTCCTCCAAAAGGACCAAAAGGACCGAATGGCCCTCCAAAGGGACCGAACGGTCCGCCAAAAGGGCCAAATGGTCCGAATGGTCCGAATGGACCTGCAGCTTCAACATCATCTTGGTTGCTATCGTCAGCAGCAATTGAAGCAGCTTCTCCATCTTCTATAGACGATGTATCAGCTCGACAGCGTCGGCCGTAGTTTGAACGGCCACCCTTGTATGACCGTGCATAGCGTGGACGGTAGTATGATCTCTAATATTGGGATAGGCGTTTGTTAGGATTATGCTAACGAGAAATTGGTTGGCATCGACTCGGCAAACGCCCAAGGTGACGAATGCATTTAAATATTGGTAGAACGCGTGTATGCGCGCCCACCTTGTAATAATCAACCTAAGTTCAGGATGTATTATGTGAGTAGATACGGACTCAAGCTACCGAACCCTGTTACTCAGCCGGACGCACTTACGTCATCAGAGACATCACCATTAGGGCCAGGAGCAGGAGCTTCCGGAGTAGGGGCCGGAGCCTCAGTTGGAGCCGGGGTTGGAACGTCTTTCGTCGGTGAAGGCATCTTCTACGGTTCACTGTGGTTTATGCATGTTGGGCGATTTCTTTGGAATTGATTCAAACCTTGCCAGTGTCGATGTTGACCTATGAGTTAAAGGCACGAATGTCATATCAAATCGGGGTTCAATGCACTCTTTGAACGATAAGGATGGGATAGGGTGATCACTCAAGGGTACTTACATCGTCGGCATGCACCAGCAAACATACGAGAGACACAATCAAGGCGAAGAAGGTGAGGAATTTCATTTTGAAGTTTTATGTACGAATACGTTGACTTGGATGTGTAATATGTTGGTTGCTGTCGTTCTTGTTGAGATCTGATACTGCTTGATTGATGCATGGACCATGACGCATGCAGGACAAGCTTTTATAGCTACACTGATGTTGGTTTGGAGTGCAGATTATCCGCTAAAGTCGTGTGTTCTTGTAAAGTTTACTAATGTTGACGTGTCGTTTCTCCCGATAAATCCCTGTTCCAAGGATCGTGGCGATATTTCTACACGCCAGACGTGGAAATTTGGTGTTTAATGAATGTGATGCTCGCGATGATATGATTCCGTGTATTAGTTCCCGTGTTACGTTCAGAATGCCATGTTCAGCTGCGGTGTTCAGGTTTGGTGACAGTTGATTCCGGCCTCAGGCCCCTGGCAGGAAAACTGGATTGGTATAGTTGCACTTTGCTTAAAAGTGCCGACTGATGTCCTACCAATACGACTGGACAATCTCTCCGTCTTATAAGTTTGTTGATGTCCTACCAATGATGGTAAAGTAAGCCGATCACACCAAAAATATATAAATAAACTGTGGTCAGAATTCGCGTCCGTCCCGAACGACACCTACAATGAGCCGAATACACGTGGATACGGGTTGAGTATACAAATAAACGCGTGTAATTCACCAGCATGTTTCCCCCCAAATGACAGCCAAACTGGCATAAAACCCTGGGAGCACTCTCCCATCATCCTATCAATCTATCCATCACAAAATCTCAATGAGGAATGGCAAGATGCCTGTGATGGATGAGGGCAATACAACATGTAGCTGAATAAGCTGCATACTATCATACCCTCGAGGAGGCTCCCAGAATAACCACCTCACGTGCTCGAAAGGAGCCAACAACCAATTCTGTTGTTGTGGTGTACCAGAAATATCTTACATGAGACTTGCTAGCATAGGCAAAGATGCAGTCTTTGGTACTGCTAGCTGACTGCCATTTGGCAGATGCTTCAAGTTGCATTTGGGAAAGCGCCATTGGTTGCTACATTTTCAGTGCAATACACAGGCTAGACTAGTGCGTGAAACCGCTAGTGTAGACTCAATTGGGACGCTCTCTTGCCATTCCTCTCTGGGATTTGTATGATGGATGGATTGTGTTGCAGTTTCATCTCTGTGTGTAGACTTTCTACCAGGTTGTAGTCGTAAACGCACATAAAGGACAAAGGCAAAATTGCATTTATCTTCTCATCAATTCACACACTATCTGAATCTGTGTATTTGAATGAGAAGTCTGATTATTCATTCCTACAGATTGACTCTTGTCGTTTGTTTCGCATTGCTTTTATGTGCGGCCAATGCTTGGATGAGTGGCGTCATCCTCCATTCCTATAGCATGCAACGCAGCTATAGTTACATGTGACAATGATGTCACAGTTTATGCTACTTGTATTTAGTTCTTTCATCGTCTCTGCTTTGTACTCCGTTATCCTATCCTGCCCTTGGCAGGACCACCGTCTCTCTCGCCCCCGGATTCTCGTCATAGTTCAGCAAAATCTGTTGCACCATGTGACGAGACTTTCAACGACATTTTTGATTTACGATTTTAAAAGATGAATTTAATGACTGTAAAATATTAATAGAACAAGTAAACTAATGCACTACCTTCCGTTTACGATGTTCAAAGATGAATTTAACGATTGTGACAGGATTTTAGAGCATACAGTAGTTCAATACATAGTTGTATCATATGCATTACATGATTAATCGATAGAATCCTGCTCCGCGCTTTACGTACGAATCTGGATTTACCGCACAATTGAACATGAGCACATATCATTTACACAACGATGAATTATATTACAGTTTACACAGTCTAGAAGGAAACGAACATCGTAGAAGGACAAATGAAAATAAATAAAAATCGACTATTACTATTAAGCAAACTGATAAAACTCCGCCTAACAACCTTGGTATAACTATCGCACAATGTGCAGTTAGGTACTAGCAGGACTATTGGTTGCAGAAGGTGGATTTGTGGTGACAACATCTGGTAGGGTTACATCCTCTGCTTCTGATAATACAGTTCCTTCAGCTTCTTCAGCAAAGTCAAGCACTTCAAAGAATGTGCGCCCTTGCTCTTTCTGTACAGCACAGACAAGGCGGCGTTCATCCATTCGTACACGCCAGACACCCTGGACATTCGTTACCAAATCACGTAGAAGTCGGCCATACACTGGTGGCGGACTTCGACTTGACGTTGATCGTGATGGGCCACCCGCACCGGCAGACGATAACTCCCATACTTTGACACCGCCATCAGATCCTGATACTATTCTATTCAATTTCGGATCATGATGGAAACACGTAATGGCAGCAGCGTGACCAACCAACGTAGCCAAACATTTGCCTGTGATCGGGGACCATACACGGAGCGACGAGTCAGCGGCAGCCGATACCAAATATTGTGGAGAGATTTCTAGCAAGCCAACCAAAGAGGTGTGACCTATTGTGCAAGAGAATGGGTCTTCCGCCCAAAGCTGCTAGTGAATCTAATGTGACTCGAAGACACACCTTCAAGTACATGAAGCGAAGAACCTGTGCGTGTACACCAAATCCGAACAGTAGCATCCATGGATCCAGATACAGCTCGTTTCAACTCCTGACAGTATCCGACAGAATATACCTTCTCACGATGGCCACGAAAGACCCACACGTTTTCACCAGAAGTGAGATCCCACATACGCACAGTACAATCATATGAGCCAGATATCAACACATTTCCATGACCAGCAATAGCTCGGACAGAGTTCGTGTGGCCCTGTAAAACATGTACAGCGTATGGGTTGGCAACGGCGCTATCACTGTTGCCATCAGCCGGGGGAGAGGAATTATTTGGAGGGAAATATTCAGCATCTGTGCCTGGAATGGGTAGTCGCCAGACGCGCAAAGTGGCATCACGAGATCCGGTGACAATCAATGGTACACTAGGACTCATTTCGCCTGTTTCATCAGACTTGGTGGGTGTGACAATCATCAGACATCTCACTGTAGATGTGTGGCCCTCGAACAAGTGCGTGCAAACACCGCGTTCCATATCCCATACTCGCACTGTCCTGTCTGTTGACCCTGATACTAATACATTATTCCAATACTGTAGAGCCCATACACCACCTTCATGACCTTCTAGCTTCTTTCGACAAGCGCCTGTAAGAGTATCATAAACATGTATTGACATGTCGTCGGATCCAGACACAACTTTGTCACCATCGAATTGCAGACAGGTAACAACATTGAACCCGTGACCGGGGAAGGAGACATGACGATACTGACCTGCCAACCAACGTTTTCTCAACCGGTGATGACGTGCATATAAAGTCTTGTAGACCCCTTGAGGTACTGGTCGGGGCTTTACTTCTATCATGTCCATGGCAACAGCATTTGGCGACGACAAAACACCCCTAGCATTATTATTGTTACTACTGCCAGAAGCGCCTGATGATCCAGCACCGTTACTCATAGCAGATTGCTGTTCTTCACTGAATGTGTTTCGGCGAGACGACGTTGGTATGAGAGACATGGCGAAGTCATCGTCGCTGCTTGGATCTGCGTTATCTTCAGGAACGTGTTTAGATATTTTGAATGGTGGTCGCAATGTAGCATTACTGCTACTATTGTTACTACTGCTCTTGCTTAATGCATTTCGGCCACGAACTACTGCCATTTCCGACTGCACTTCAGCTTCGTCATACCATCCTTCCAATACTAGTCGACGTTTCCATACAGCAATCTCAGCACCTTCACCGTCAACCACATGTTGCCATTGCCGGCCGACAGCACCGCATCGACCAATGGATTTAACATCTAGATATTCAAGTACGTGGTAGCTCAACTCAATAGGTAGTAGACCTAAAAAGTCTCGTTTTAGTGTTGGAAGAATGATGGATGATATAAATTGCAGTGTTGGATATGGACAACGTCGTAACAGATGCAGCAATAAATATGATTTCAGTTGCGGCGGCAGGGTATCAAAGGTGGAGATGATATGTGGTATATCCGTCAGGGATGCTATTAAACTATTGCCAATCAATGCTGAGCTTTCAACAGATTGGGTTGGGGCTACTAAAGAATCTGAATTTTGTTCAACCATCATTGCTTCTGGTGGAAATGGTGAAAGGGTAAGCATGCGATCAGCTACAATCTCCAATTCTCTTGCTGAAGGAGATTGTGGATCTGCCGGCGGTATGGAAGAGAATTGACTTGTCAACAGGTGTAATGTTGTTGGGTGTGCTGTTACTGGGTGGGACATGGTGGTAGTGGGTGACAACCGAGGACTGGGCAAGTTTGGTACTTCATTTGTCAGATCTACGTCAGCATCTTCGGTCATCAACTCATCGGTGTTGGTATCGACAATGGCTGTATACATAGCTATCTGGGATTCAGGGAATGGAGTCAATGGTACTGATGGTACCCTGTTTGCTTGAACGCTCGAGACTCGAGGTGGACGCAATAACCCAGCTCCTTTCCTGAGTACTGCTGTGGTTTCTGTTGCAATGTGAAATGCCTCGCTGGCCTGGCCGCCATGATGACTGCCGCCAATCCGTCTTTTGTGTGCTGAGACCTTCCCATCAGAGTTTACTGGTATAGCTGATGTTAAATCTGCAACCATTTGTCGTGCCGAATCGTCGCTATCAATGGAATCTCGCGGCGCAGGCCTCTTCCTACTATGACTACTGAGGAGGTCGTTTGTTTGGTTTACAGGCGCAGGACTACAGATTTGAGACTAAATTTTGGTTGAGGATTATTAGTGCCTCAGAGTTTTCAAACCATGTAGAAGGATTGATTGATTTGCCTCTCTTCTGTAAGAGACAAACTTGAAACTGACACGTCAACCACTGACAAGTCATACCTCGTGTTGCTCTACTTCGACTAGTTCAGTAGGCACCCCGTTCAAATCAAAGCAGAACTTCTTGAGTGCTGGTGGTGTAGGAGTATGCCACAAAGGGTATTCAGCCGGGCAATGAGGTATCGCTGGTTGATGTATATGGAGCGGGGCGAACGGGGTGGATGAGGATGAGTGTGTAGTTGCTATAATAGTAGTGGTAATGGTTTGCGGCGGTTGATTACTATCAGTTGCCTATAATGCGATGTTGTATGTCTTAGCTATGTACAGGTATACAGATTTTGACTGAGCTGGAGCTCACGACCGCACACTTGTTATGATGTATTTCTATCCCACTCTCTACGACAAATCTCTGCGAAATCATCATTTTGCGGCAGCTCATTCGGATCAGTCATTCTGGTATGTGCTGTGACATCTTCCCTCAGGAACGTGTGCGTCCAGATGCTGGCTCCAACCAATCAAGATCTGCTCTAAATCCGATACAGTCCTGAGCTAATGCGAATTTCAACGATACATACCGATGATGACAGATGTCTGTTGGCTTGTTCCAATGGTACACTGGTAGGACTGCTGCTTGTATTTGGGGACGGTTGATGCAAGTGTGTCGACTGTGGCCTTTTCATAATGCAAGAGGCATGGAACGCTACTGCGATAGTCTGGGGGCCTATATAGCTTATGCGCTATGTACTTCCAGTAGTCCCTGGATGCCCGCAAATCGGATCAAGTAAGATTTGCTGCTGGAGGTGCCCGACTCGGCAAATTTTGATCGTAGGATACGAGCGAACGAGGTCATGGATGCTGAGCGTGTTTCCATGCTGCAATATCAAATGTCCTCGCGAAGCCGTCATGCTCAAGGGGCGACACACATCTCGAGATGCTCTCAATCTAATGTCAAGACTCACACTGAGAATCTGCCACGCAACCAGGAACCCGTTCTGCTCCGTCCATCAACATCAGAATTGAAATTAATAATTGACAGCTCGACTTGGCCTCAATCTAATATTGGTAATTTACAAGCTAGTGCAAATGCCGTAAAAGTCCCATTTTCGTATGAACACAGGCGATCCTGAGTGCTCAGCACGTTTTGGCGGGTATCGTTCCAGAGAGCGATGCCTAATATAATATATTAAATGGCCTCATACACTCAACATGCGTTCGTGATTGATAGACCATTGTTGTTATGAGCAGAACAGAGGGACCATGCGTGCCAACAAAGAGGCTTTGAGAAAGAGAGGTCAAGATCGACAGAAACAAGTTTAGACGCCGCAGTCGACGCTTGGATAGTTTATACCCCGTATCTCTCAAGTTTTGTATCTTGCGTATCTACAAAAAATCATCACTGTACTTTCT
>QEAN01000538.1:0-10899 GCA_006535955.1 Synchytrium endobioticum | reverse complement strand
TACCTTATGAATACTGTAGACAATAGATGTCAGTTCACCATCTAAGAATAGAGTTTATTCATAATAATAACTTATATACCTGTAGACAATAGATGTCAGTTCACCATCTAAGAATAGGTGAAATGACAGCTACTTGTCTACCCCTTATATACTACACGACACGTCAAAAATAATACCACATGACGGAAGAGTCACCTGGTATGACTACATGAGCGTCTCCAATGCTTCACATACCTTATCCGCAAGCTCCGGCCTCTTGGATATACCATTGTGGGGGTCAATGAGTATATCACATCCAAGAAGTGCCCCTGTTGCGAGGAGTTTGTGGAGATGCCAGCTATGCGCCGCTTGTATTGCCGTGGTTGCAACAAGTGGTATCACAGAGATGTGATGGCAGCTGACAATAAGGTCAATATTGTCAGGGGGTACCTGGAACATGATGAAAGACCCACCTACCTGAAGCCGCCTTCCAAGGACAGGAATGCCCCTATGAAGCGGAAGGCTGATGAATGTGGTACATCCCGGGGTGGCCCGAGCAAGAGTCGAAAGACTCGCTAGGCGGATTGAAAATTCGCGAAACCTTGGCCTACGTAAGTGGAATCATTTCCATGATGTTGTTTGGTTGCTAACAGCACGATGGTCGAATAGGGGCCTAATTTAACCTGGACTTGATTATAGATTGGATCTAACCTACGATCAACTTGGACTTGATAAAGATGCGGTCTCTTTTCTATTCTTCGCCTCTCATACAATATATATAGGTATTGTGAAAGTACAAATGCTCGTCTTACATAATATATAGGCGGTGTTAGCGCGTAAACAGTTCGTAATTAGAGTCATAAAGGGGAAAGCATGTTATGGTTCATAACATCCACGAGAGGGACGGCGTCGGAAAAGATACACAGAGATCCCCATGGTGGTCAATGAGTATTACACGTCCAAGTAGTAGTGCCCAGGACTTTGTTGTCTGTTGGGTTTTGCGTGTTAGGAGTGTATTGGTCCCTGGACGTGGGCCGCTCACCTTGAAGAATTGAGCGAGAGAGTCGTGATTAATCCGACTCTGCGTTTGTGCCGCGCTTGAACGGACGAGGGCGCTCGGCAAAGACGGGTTTATACAGGAAGCAGTACAGGATGTTGCTGGCTGCATTGTAGCCTCTGTTACATACCTAGTTGAATTGAGGTTGGCCGTTCATGTCGGTTTTGATAAAAAGGTACCGACGCAAGGTACTTACAGTTGGAGCATGTTTCGCAATACCTAACTGTATACAGAGACTGACAACGGTATGGCATGTAATGACAAACATCCTGCATCCTCCAGCACAAACCAATAGACTTTGCGAATAACACATTATATATCGCTCTGCTGACAGTTCTAGTTCGCATGGTTCTTCGAGTTCCACTTACCGGCGTATGCAAACAGAGTAGCTGCACTTGCCCAAGTCATGAAATCAGTTACAAGTATCCATGTGGAACTGATTCGAAATATTACCTCCTATATCACAAATTGAGATTTGTTGGGTGTTGGGGGGTTACACAGAAAGGATGACGTACGCATTCGCCCATAATATATGAAGCTGGCGCGCATCCTCGCGAGCGTCCGATCTCATTCCCAGGCGAGCTACCCTACGTAGCACACTCTGGCCTGATATATAGAGTTGAGCGATAAGTGTTAAAATCGCATGGCATGTCGAGATAGAAGCAACTGGAAGCTTCCCATTTCATCGTCCGGTTATATGAGTCGCAGAGATTGGCCATTTCTCGATACGGGTGTAGGCAGCCCATTGAGTCGTCTCGCAGTATGAGACTTTGGCAGCAAGTTGCTGATGCGGCGCGTCATTGCCACAGTTTTCACGCGTGTGCCAACGTGCTCCAGTGCTGGTTCGTGAACAACACGATATGACAACATATACGGGCTGAATTGCACTGACGTTACGGGCATGATGCCATGCAGCCACAAACACCCAACTCGTCAACCAACATTGTGGCAAAGACAGGCTGCTGCCATCCACAATGGTCCTTATGAGATGGACGCTTGTTGCATTGCCCATTATGATAGTAATCATGTCATATCCAGTGCTGTCAACTCCCACTCCTTCGCGGCCGCAGGCACCGGCAGAGCCTGAGACCGTACTTGTAAGTATTTGATATGAGCATATTGCCTGGACGGTTGGACGAGATGCATCCACTCTGGACCAGCTTGACAGCCCCTGATAAAAATGGATGATGCAGTCTAACGGTTTTTTTTGTTTTTTTTTTTTTTCTTTTTTTTTATTCTTTCTCGGACAGCAGTTTGCAGATGACAACAACGGGGTTGAAGTCCCAAACAACGTAAGTCATTCATCAAAGGGCATGATGTCGAGCTATTTGATACCTGTCTTATGTTGATGAATCAAACAATGATGGTAGGTTGAGCCTGATGCCATCAACGGCCTTGAGGTGCAAGACGATGTAAGTTTTCCAGAAACCGCAATGAGCTATATAGGGATGCAGAATGTATCCACTTTCGATCAGATTGCCAGCTGTTGTGTTATGGCTTTCGGGAACGCTTTGTAACATGCATTTCTCGGATGGTAGGCTGAATCAGATGATGACTACCCTTATGTGGCTCTCCCTGGTGATGTAAGCGATGGTCAGGGGTGGGAGAGAGGGTCGATGACTCTGTTTTGTATCAACAGAAAACACATATAGGACGAGGCGATTCAGCAACTTCTCCAAGCCATGCCACCCTTGAGAATTCCACCCGCGGATATTGACGATGCGCACCGCGAGGCGTGTTTTGGTAGTGGTTGGGTGACAGTAAGTCCAAGGGTGTTCATGGTTTTAGCATTTTAATTAGGATGAGCGAGCTAACATGTGACTTGCCACGGCTAGTACTATGCGTATTTTGAGCCGGCTAGAGACGATAGCGGAGCGATAATTGCTGAGGCGTTCACTCCTGATAGTGGACTCATGTGGACACAGGAGGTTGCGCCCCTTCTACAGGTACGCCTCCCAGTTGTCGCATCTCCAGCAGATGGTTCCGATGAGAGCCGAGAACACCCAATACTGACATAAATGTATATTTCAGGACTTTGACGAGGACGAGGACGAAGACGATGGCTCTAGTGACGAGAGAGGACTTTGATGGATGTTGATGCATGCCAGTACGCAAGGAGACCAGCAGACAAGAGAACGTAATCAGAGATTGAATTAGTTGTTTTTCGTCCCTTATTAGACCTAGTTCATTCTCGTAGAGTAACATATAACATATAACATACATTGATGCGAAAAGGCTTGCTTTTCACGATGTTCATGTAGCCATGCACTTGGGATTGTGTGCGTCTGTCAATGCGATAAGAATTTCAGACAGCAGTCTCCCAGGTGTTTGATTTGATTTGATTTGATTTGTTATTAATTAATCTTGCGCCTTTTGCTGTTGTGCTTTGCGCGTGTGCTCCGCGAGTCGTTGTTTGTCTTTCTTACTACCATTGTCATCAACCGCGTCCGTGGCTGGGCGCGATGCGGATTCACGCTGTCAAACCATTGCCCCTGTTTGGCTCACCATTTTTGTTTTGGCCCCACGCACTATTCTTTCGCACATTTTACACTATTTGGGGCCCTCTCCCCGCTGTTGCATCGAGACGCATTCCGTTGCACGGCACGCCTAGATCATGGCCAGGATCAAACGAACCCCAGTCAGGGCCGCATGCGGACAGCGCCCTACCTCCTCGCCCGGCAAGCCGCCAGGAAGAGTCTCTTCGTCAGCACCAGTGTCTGGCTTTCTAGCATTCGGTGCGTCGGAAAATCCTGTCGGCAACTCTTCTGTAGGTAAGCCATGATGTGGTCATTGTCTAGTTGCCTGCCTGCCTCTCTAATGCCTTTTGCATCATATGTCCGTCGATTAATCAGCATTGGAAGCCCATGCATGGCCATCACACACTGTAGCTCTAGAAAATACCATATCGGCTGATGCGGTGGCATCATGGTATCTGGACCTTCTCAGAGGAATGTTCGATGACAAGCAAGTGTCTTGCTTCCCACTGTTTCCCTGCTTCACATCAGCTGATCCACTCGGATCAATCTCCTTATAGGAGGACAGTCGGAGGTGCCCTGGGAGATGAGTGCTGTCAGAGAGTAGAGCGCAGGTTAAGAATCTTGAGCCCCACAAATCCCAACGAATGGGTGCAAAGAATCACGTCAATGGTCTCGGCTGCAGAAGCAGAAGAGCATGGTGATACTGTCCGCTGCCAGGCCCTGCAAATGATGGCGGTAGGGACTGACTCGGCCTGGTATAGCCCGTTCCTTCCTGACAGCCCTGACCTCCTCGCCATCTTCAGGACCTTTTATTGAAAAACTTTGAAACGACTGGGTTGAACGACAGAGATGGCCAGGGTGCACAAGAAGCTTTTGATGCTACTCCCATGTTACTGGCGCATAATGCGGACATTAATGCTCGAGACGGTAGTGGTGGCAATGTAGGTCGAGTCTTAAGCACTGCCCAATGATGGCCCATTTTCCCTGACAGGCCTAATCATAATCCATAGACGAGTCTTCATATTGCGGCTCAGAGTGCCAATATCGAGATTGCCAAGAAGCTGGTGGAGGCAAAGGCAGATAAAACGATTCAGAACAAGAATGGTAAAACCGCATTCGATTTGTTACCACTCCGATCACAAAAGACAAAAAAGTGGTCCTTTCTGGTACGTGCGTCTTTTTGTTGTGTGCGTTTTTATTCTCATGCTTCTCTTGCACATCTCTAATATGGCGAATCGCTCTAGAAACCTGAAACGGGTGAAGTAGTGGTTTCGATAAAGTCTAATCTCAGAACACGTGCCACATTATCTGCCGACGCGCGTCGTGATCAAAGTAGATTAGCTCAACAGGGGGGTCAGCTACCTCTTGGCAGAGATCATAATTTGCTACTAGATGACACAAACGTGCGTAGATCTCGTCGGATTAAAACAAGAAGCTCACACTCGGATGATCGTGAAGAAGTACAAGAACAAGATGTCGAGACTGAACCAGACTATAACGAGAGCGAGAAGTGTAAACGAAACGAAACAGAACCAGCCTCGCCCAGGCCAAAGAGGCTAAAATACTCTTCAAGCACATCTGCACCCATACTATATGAGATGTCTGTCGAAACGAGGGGAAAAGGAGACCCAAGAGCGGGCACTATTCCTGAAGCTCAAGATACAGATACTCCTTGTAATATGAATACAAAGGAGCCTGCACCTTCTGATGAGGGTGACAAAGAGGTAGTGAATGCAGGGGACTCTGCAGGGAACGAGAACCATAAACGAAAAGCAATTGAATCGGCATCACATCACCATAAGAGACCAAGCACGGTTGCCACCAGTTCGGCACCAGTACTAGAAGAGACACCAGTCATAATCACCACGACAGTTGTACATGAGAGTGAATTAAAGCAGGACATTAAAGCCTACGACGATTCATCACAAACGACGCATATACGAAAAAATGGAATATGCGAAACGGAAAGTTTGCTTCCCCCAACATTGGAAAGGCCCAAGATTGGAATAGCCAGGAGTGGAGCGACACAAACAGCAGCACCAGCTGCACGTGTCTCACCACAACGTACAAAGACAACTGTGGTAGCACGAAGCAATAAATTGCCAACGGGTCCACCAAAGCTGAAATGGACAACCCCGCCACTACCATTACCATTACCATTACCACCACCACCACCACCACCACCAGAAAGGCAGCCAAGACGAGAGCAGGAGTGCCGGCTCTTTGTCGAAGGAATACAAAGGGACACGAACGCGGAGGATTTCAAACAAAAACTATTCGATGACGCAGAAAAGTTGCAATACAAGGGAAAATTGCAAGTAGACGGTCAACAGCTGATGGTATTCAAAGCGCGCAAACACCTTGGCGTCTAGTTCAAGGTAATCGAGGTGTCATTGGCGTTGAAGGTGCCGCTGATGTTGATGGTTTGTTGCTATGATGGTTGTTATTACGACCTTGCTTATCCCGACAAGGGATGTTAATGCAGCTATATATTAGTATCCCATGTTCGAATGAATTGAATTGTACGATTTTGCAAGAATGTAATACAGGCTCGATGTCGTAAATCGACCACTCGACTCACCACCAAGTGAGCCTTCATTTTATAAAATCAGGAAACCTCCCTTTGTGTGATGTATAAAAGGAGCAAGAGTCTGCGAAGCTGTCCCACATCTTTCGCAACTCTTGCTTACTGATTCATCGTCAAAGGTAAGGATTAATAACATTGGACTATATCGTTAGTCCTATATTAATATTCTACTACTACTTTACGACTACTTTATTACATACAATCTTGCTTACTGATTCATCGTCAAAGGTAAGGATTAATAACATTGGACTATATCGTTAGTCCTATATTAATATTCTACTACTACTTTACGACTACTTTATTACATACAATCTTGCTTACTGAGCCATCATCAAAGTGTCAACACCCAAGACAAGCGGTGGGCGTGGGAAGAATCATTTTAGTATGCATGACGACGCGTACGACAATATTACTAATGGTTCGATCCAGCCAGAACCGAATCGGATACAATAAACAAACTATGACCTAACTAGTGGCCTGTCCTTCTAAACACCACCGGCCTACCCAGTCCAGCCAACATGCTGCGAATCACTGCAAAGCACGGTGAGAAACTTTTGTTGGATTGCTCTATGATTTATGTATGTGTTGGTTCAAAGTTCTTTTTTTTTCGTTTTCTTTTTCTTTTTGATTTTGAATTTTCAATTTTCAAAAGCATCACAGCGACGAGCAGGTAGTTTCCTCCCGGGGCAGAATAGGCGGAGGCGCAGGCTGCTGGATGCACACACTCCGAGGGACCGCAGCCATCAGGAACATATCAGACCAGCGTTGCCAGGAGACAGCAGTATACGCATGTGCTCCTGTGCACCATTTGCACCCAGGAGCTCAACCGAGGATTCAGTAGGATCGCCAGCGTCAATGGACAATGTCCAGGCCATACTGCCATTCATGCGCGTACCACCTCCACGTGACGTGCATCATCGCCCTTTTGTGTACATCCACGGTCATGGCATCCCTGGTATGGCTGTCTGTCTGTCTGTGACGGTCTAGAGTGCTACTGCCCCTGCCAATTCACATAGGAAGAGCACTCCCCTTTACGCTCCTGACCTACAACACCCTCTCGCCGACCCATGCTGCAAACCACCCATACCTCTACGCCTCGTCCGTTGCCCAGTGGGACGACAAGGTCCTCGACGTGTCCTTTAGGCATCCAAAGATACTCCAAGAGCTGGAGTGTACGCATTGCCAATGCCGAATGCCGTGTTGCATACCAACACCTCTCCTCGCCCCACCATAGACTATAATGCTGACATTGTGTGTCTGCAGGAAGTAGACGCCCAGCACTGGCACTCGCTCTTCAAACCACACATGCACAGTCGGGGCTACAACGGCATCTACAAGCAGCGCACAAACCAAAAGCCCGATGGCCTCGCGCTATTCTATAAAACCAACCTTTTCGACCTCGTAGCCTCCAAATCCATAGAATACATTAACGATTCGCCTTCAGGCATTGGAAGAGACAATGTCGGCGTCCTTGCCCTGCTACAAGCCAGAGACGAAGCGAAGCCGTGTATCTGCATAGCCACGACGCATTTGCTATTCAACCCCAGGCGGGGTTTGGTCAAGTTGACCCAGATACAACGCTTGGCGGAGGAGGCCGCCTGGTTGGCTGCTATCGGTGAGTCGTCGGGAATGAGAGTGCCCATTGTAATTTGTGGGGACATGAACTTTACTCCGGACTCGTTGATATACGAGTATCTGATGAGAGGTGTGTAAGGCGCATGCTAGATACCACCTTTCGCCCCCCCCCGCCCGCCCCCTGGACTAAATCCAATAATATCTCTCGAACGACGACGACGTTTATAGGATCGGCGTGCATACCGCTCTCGCTAGATTCGATCCTGTCGGGCTTGAAAAGAAATAAAACCGAGGGACACTATCAAGGCGATCACTCGTCTATATTTGACGTCCCGTACCACCAATCGTACGACCATGATAGCATTTTTCGTAAACTCCCGCTGCGTCTCGTGTCCGCCCTCGCGCCACACACGCATGTTGAAACAAACCAACCGTACGTCACCACGGCGCATGACATGGATGCGCAGATGGTGGATTTTATATTTTATGGCGAACGGCGGTCCTCGTCGTCCTCTTGCCGGAATGCGTCGATAGACGGTGCTCCAGATGACGCTGCCAAGTCCCAGGAGCTATTGGACGTTCGTATTCGATGTACAGGGTACCTAGAGCCACCAACGATTGACGACCAGCTAAAGCTACCGAATCCCCACCTGCCTAGTGACCACGTATTGCTGTTGGCGGGGTTTACGATGGAGGGCCTGCCGTATCGTAGTGCGCCGAATGCGCCGAATGGGTCATGACATATATATTTTACATGCTAATGTATTGTGCAAGAGATATAAAAAGTTTGGATGTTACTTGCATGCGCGGTGTGGCAGAGGCCATGACGCACATAGAATTGTGCCGCTGGATGGATGCCGCCAAGGGCAAGCACGCGTGGACCATGTTCCGCCATGGGCCAACTCTGCGGACATGTGGAACACGGCGTCGCGCGTCGTGGCTTATATCTCCATCCATCCATCCATCCATGTGGCGTCCCAATCAGACGTCAATTGAAGTCGAAGTGTGCGAAAGAGCGAACAAAAAAACCACACGCAACAACAAACGGCACACCGGATCTAGTGCCATACCGCAGACTGATAGAGCATACTCGTGTACGTACCCAGCAGCTCTGATCTCAGAACGAGCCCGGCCTAACCCGTCAGTACCATGGTCTACAGACATAGATATATAAGCTTGCGTACCCATAATGGCCCGCATGCCTCAGCACACCACATGCAGCAAGACGTATCGGCCAAAGTACCCGTCGAAACTGCGATACGAGGTATCCAAGGCCCACAGTCCGGTGTCGCCGACATCTCCCCATGGGGCGCATGGGGGCACACATGGCAACGGTGTCGGCAAGGGAAGCCAGGGAACGGTGATGGGCCGTGATTGCGACGAGACGACGGCGTTGGCCGTCGAGCCCCATTGCACTGCAGCGATCTTGTCAGTACAGGAGGAGGGCCATGGAGACGGATTGGCGGACACACTGGAAGCATAGCCCATAGCATAGACAGGGAGCGGGCGGGGTGGCGTGGCGTGGGGTTTGCTTACAAGGCACTCGTAGATATGTATGTGTGTTTCATAGATTGCTTTCTGAGGATTGTTGTAGTTAATACACGCGTGTGCGTTCCCCAGGGCACGTCGCAGTCTATACTGGCATTGACATGGAGTCGGGCCTCACCTTGTCTTGCCTTGCCCTGCCCTACCCTGCCCTGCCAGTCCTCTGATGCTTGGACGTCCAAGTTTTGTTCATGTCCAATCAAATCCAAATCCAAATCCACCATCCAACAAACTACCGCTACTAATACTACAACTACTGCTACTGCTCATGCCTACAGCCAAACCAACCACGTCGTTGTCGTCGTCGTCGTCGGTCAATGCCTCGATCATCCATCGCAAAGGCGGGCTGCAACAGAAACTCGAACTGAATGCAAATGGGTCAAAACCAGGCCTCTTCAATGCATGGCTGACGTGCTATGTTGTGCTCACGGAGCGCCAGCTGTTACATTATGCGAGTATCACTGCCGTAAGTCGTGCTATTGCGTGTTGCGTACCATCCCACGAACGCATTGACGCTGATGCGCATTCCGTCCTAGTTTGTGGACGGCAAGAAGCATCTGTGTGCATTGGACATGGCTAATGCCACTGCCGTCCAGGTGCTGCAGCACAAGGAGAAGAATGTTTGTATGTTTAGGCTGACATTGCATGTGCGTATTCCCGTGTTGCTTTTCTTCTGAATCTGCACTCCATCTGGCCATCAACACCACGGATGTCTCATCTGCTGCCATCATGTAGAACGATGCAGTCTACTTGTATACCTGCAAAGGCAAGGATGACATGACGGCATGGACATTGGCCATCCAAGGCATCGCCAAAGTGGCGGGCGCATTGCACATTGAAGCACTCGAAGCCAAGCTAGCAGAGACCAAGTATGCCGCCCGAGGTGCTACCACCATATCCAGGACCTCCGAGGCCATGCAGTATGTCGAAAAGATTCAGACTCTGCAGCTCATGCTGGAAAAAGCCAAGATGAAGTACATTGCCAACCAGGGTACGCCCATTGCCGATTTTGTCTGTCGTCAGCGACTGATATGCTCATGCAACTAGGCGGGTTGCATTATAATCCATCCTCCAACCCGCGCCTCCCCCTCCATTCGTCAACGAGTAACTTATCACCACGCAAAATCCAAGATATCAGAGTCGGCGCGTCTTTACAAACGACGCCGGCCAGATCATGCGATGTCAGCATCGGAATGGGCGGTGCAACAATGAAAAAGAAACGGGACGAGCATGATTTACAACACAATCCTTCACAGCTGCGGCAGCACACCAAAGTCTGCCCGGCCGACCCCGGCGACAATGACACGCCGCTGCAACCACCCCCGTCCTCACTCAACGACGACGAAGCTCGTCGCGAACTAGCAGAGGCACTCGCTGCAGTCCAAAAACGAATGACTATGTCATCCGCCAAGACCGCTTCTTCCGGAACATTCACCGACTCGCCTTCCGTCTCGTCCCGCCCGTCTGTCCTGCGCCAACAGTATGGCGCATCTGCGGACTTGTTGCATACAAAACCAAAAGGCACCGAATTGCAAGATAGCGCCGGTGACCGCGTATGCGAAAGTGCTGAGAGTGAGCCCATACAGGAGGATTCTAGCAGCAGCAGTAGTCCTACCCCCGTCCAAAAGGGTGATATTTCAGTCAGTATGGAACCCGCTAGCACAGGTAGTAGTACCACC
>QEAN01000537.1:0-10908 GCA_006535955.1 Synchytrium endobioticum | reverse complement strand
ATAAAACGATCCTGTCACAAGACTTTTGATTGATGATATCAGTAAGTATTAATACATCAGCAAGAATCCTTAACATTAGTGAACATCAATACAAGACGATTTATATATCTCCTACTACCTTTTGATTGATGATATCAGTAAGTATTAATACATTAGCAAGAGTTTTCAAATCTGAGGTGTTGACTTCAAACCCTTGCCCCTTTTATAGCTCTCAGCACATCATGTGAAGACACGACGTGTCAAAATCATTTTGACACGAATGTCAGTTTGTGACATTATTGCCCTCCCCATTCTCTTCTACCATTTGTTGTATTCTTCCGATTCCTGTTCAATGAAACGGTGAGGGTTTTTCAGGATGGTGCATATGCCATTGCTTCAACATAGTATCATCGTTAAGGCTGCGACGTGGTTCCCACGTATTATCATCCTGTGTATATCCTTCCCATGATATTAAGTATTCAAACCCCTTCCCTCTTCTCCTGACATCGAGAATATCTTTGATGATGAATCCATCTTCTTCAGCGATTCTTATTGGAGGTGGTTTTGGAAGTTGCTTACTGAGATCCGTTGGTCGGATGTATCTTTTCAAAAGTGATGTATGAAAAACATCATGAATTCTCATATTAGATGGCAGTTCCAGTTCGTATGTAACTGGGTTGATCTGCCTCTTGATATAATACGGCCCAATCCATTTATAATCAAGCTTTTTGGTCGACCTTTCGGTTCGAATATTCTTTGTGGACAACATAACTTCGTCACCTAAATTATACGTGGGTTGTGATGTTCGGTGTTTATCAGCATTATACTTATGTAGATCTCTAGCTTTTTCAAGATGGTATTGCAAATGTTTATAGATCGTATCAAAATGACCCTTGAGTTTGGTTGCTTCAGGTACCCGTGAATTGATCATTACTTCTCCTTCCATACCCAGATGTTCCATTTCTGCATTCTGACCCGTGACGGCGAAAAACGGTGACATACCAATACTAGAATGATAACTGTTATTGTGAGCAAACTCAGTCAAGTCAAAGAATACGTCAAATCTTGTGATACTTGCCAAGGAAACACTTTCTTGCATACTATAATGTATTGATAACTGTTGTATTAACAACACAAGTGCTGATTTCTCACATTAGTTTGAAGAATCCTTACCCATTGGGGCAATCTCTGTCGTTGTGCCAGGCGAACGGATTCTATCTTGGTACCAGCAAGGAATAATACGCCAAGACCAGACAATACAGCAATCATACGTATCAACCTATCAACATTTCTCACAGTCTGTGTGTCATGTATTGTACAACAGTGACCCTCACAACTTGCACAACAATGCTCTCGCCATAAGAAATTAACAAAGGGCAAAGGGTTAAATGATCATCAACCATGATCTCAAATTTTGCCAATATATAAGGTATACTAACACAGACTTTACAGGTAAGAAAGGACACATGAACTATATGGCATAGTAGACCTAGCTAGTTCACTTTTTATTTGCCAATATATAAGGTATATTAACACAGACTTTACAGTGTTTATGACATAGTTTGAGATCATCTTTAAGGAAGACACTGTGGGAGGATATCATACAGTGGGACGTGATGGACGATGTTGCGAATCGATTTTCACCGCCATCACCAGCGCAAAAGCTTGTTACCATTATTCTCTCCAACCCCGCTAGATAACAAAAAGGTCATTTTCCTCGTTACAGACCTATCACGTCTCGTAAGTCTCCGGCGTTATCATATGTCGTAGTTGGTTGAACTAGATTACTTGAACTAGAGCCAATTGCAGTGCGCGCAACAAGTGTTAAGGCTTTTAGTATCTATGGTGAGCTACAATGATGTCATTTTTATTTATTAGATTCGTTTACTATATAAAAGTTCCATTACTTGTTCCGTAGCTTTTTTTTCTTTCAAAACAAGAACTGATCTAAACTAGTATTTATGCTACCAATCATCGGCCGCTGGGTGCTATTTGACCTCGATGTCATGGATTCGAAAATTATGAGGCACACAGCGATGATTTTTTCGTTCATTATCAAAATGCATACTTAAACTATGTGCACTTATAGTGCCTTATTATAGAAACAACTCTACTATACCATTTTCTCCACTCTAAGAAAACTTTAGACATTTACAATCCACAAAAATCTAGTAATATCAACCATTTAGCGAGGTGTGTGTGCTATACTTCTACCGATCCTGATGAAGATTTAATCTAATAAATAAATCAGTGTGAGCCTCTGAAGGAATGAATCATTGACAACTACTGATTACTATCATGATTTCATGTTCCAAATCCCGTAAACTTTTCAAACATTCTTCAACCATGTCCATACTGACACCGGCAACGAGCACCCCCTATCTTGCATCGTTACATCAGATGCATCGGGCATTGGAACCGTGCCAAATCCTCGTACATTTTTGGCTCTATTGTAAATGAGCTTCAATTCTCTAAAGTCAGCCTTAACTTTACGTATGGCCTTTCTGACAAGCAATTCTTGGTCTTCATCTAAATCTGCAGTTAAGCTAAAACGTGAGAAAATACAGGCTTTCTTGATTTCAGGTTTGACAGTGTCTGGAGCGGTTGATGCCGTGGTGGATGAGGAAGTTGTCCCTGATGATTGGGTGAATAACTGTGATGAGGTCAATGCACTGGATACGGCTGGTGCGAATGAGGTTGGTATCTTGGAATTGCCATTTCTGAAATCATCATCTCTATGAACTTCGTTTTTCTTGTAATCCTTCACAGCAGCGGCTGTGACAGGAACTGCATTTCCGTTCCCTTCCTTTGCTGATGCAGCGCTTGTAGTGGAATTGCTATGCTTGGTGACTGCCTTGGTCGTATGTGCCAACTTGCGTAATTCCTGAATACCGCTTGATTTTGCTGACTTGGATGACATGTTCAAACAGCTTGCGATGGGATCTTCGAGGTTTTTGACATTTCTTTTTTGATCTACATTTGCTTTTTGTACATAGGACGTGCTGGTGTCGTTGCAAGACAACGGTGGCGACGACGGTACAAGAGATGGTAGTCCTTGGCCAGCTAGTTTGGACGTAGGGACAGAGGATGTCAAGGTATGAGTGGCCCGTCCTATACTCAAATTGACTTTTTGCAATGATGGTTCTGGTAATTGTGAGTCTGCTGTAGATCGCGCCTGTGGATCACATTCTTGGTATAGGATTTCAACGATCATGGAGGTTCTATGGATGATTTGATACTATTCAGAATCTTGGAGTGGTTAGGAATATGGTTAGTTCTGACAAACCTTACCCAGCCTCCACAAGTTCATGAATTTGACCATTAATGAGTAGCATGCGCTCATCAGCCAGAAACTCTATGACTGTATTGGTCTTGTTTTCGATGGCACGTAACTTATCTCGCAAGGCCCCCTTTGTGATCGCGAGGTCCTTGATCACCTCTGGAACCACAATGAGTGCTGCACATGGTGATGTGTTTAGTACTGATACACCTTTTCCAAAACAAACGTGATAACGTACCTTCATTAAGGCTTGGTTCGTACATTTTTTTACCACTTTTGGTTCCTCCGTTGATATGCGAAGGCGGAGGACGCAATAGCGCTTCCAAAACTCCTGATACACTAGTTGTGATGTACGCTCGGCAATCCGAACACATTTGCGTGCACATCTACTACGAGCTTACGCCTGTTTGCGATCGGCCTCGGTTGATCCCTCAATGGCAACACGGCAGTTCTTGACATCAAAGGTGATGCTCGTGTTGGTTGCCCTCTCAACCTTCCTATTAAACATTCAGAATAAGTAATCTACAATTGATCGTTACGCCAAGATATGATGGCTTCATATCTTACCTGAATTCGTGTCGGTAATGTATACGATGAACCAGGCTTGAGGCGATTTTGCGTCCGACTTGAACATATTCTTATCATGCCAATGACTGATGTAAGAGTCTGCATTATTATCAGTTCATCATGAACATTTGTCTTCTTACCCATATTTTCTGCACTCATTGTTTTACTTTGTTCACTTTTGTCGCGAACGTTGTAGTGTTCATTTGTTTTGTTGCGGAATGACAGGTCATCCGGCCAACAATAGAGGCTTGTAAAACCAGTCAAAACGCGTCTACAAAGCAAATATTTAGTTTCAGCCGAGACACCGACGAATCATTATATTCGCAAGAAGTAAGCATTGATTGATGGACAAGAATCGCTCTATGATCTACATTATTATCAATACCACCCGACATTACACGGTTCTCGTTACCAGCAGCGTCACCACCATTCTCTCAGTTATCGGAGTCATCATCGTTGACGCTACCATTCTTGCTATTCTTACTACTTTTACCCTCCTTGTCAAACAATGGTACAAAGCCCTTCCAGTTGTCATTCTTGCTATCTTCAATTCGTCTATAAACCGCCAAGAACTTCTCACCATTATTCCTAGTTACTTTCTTACCCTCTTCCGTTTCATTCAAGACACAATGGATGCATGGATCCGAATCCAGCTCTGAATTTGGAATTCGTTCGAAGAGTGGATGAGTATCTATATGCTTGACCATCCATTCATGTAGTGCTCGAACATCTGTACACGTATACAAGAGTCCGCCTATTCGTAGATGATAGGAGTACTCTGCTAAGAGTTGAGGGGTGATAATACGATGTTTGTGTTTCTTGGCCTTGAAGTGCGGATCAGGGAAGAGAAAGAACATTTTTGTTAACTACGATATGCGATTGCTTAGTACGTTCCATAGGAACAACTGCGCCCACAGAACATTAGACCTACTTGGCCCTTTCTGAAGAAGTTTGGCAAAAACCTCATAGCATTGATTCTATGTACCGCCACGTTCTGGAAGGACCCTGCTTCATCTACTTTCTTGAATAAATTCTGATCACGCAAGGCCTTGATTCTCCTATCTACATACTCCTCTACCTTGTCACGAATCTCCATGCCAAGAATCAGTTTATCTGGGAAAAGCGGCGACAATGCAATCATCAAGCCCCCATATCCACACCCTAGCAGGTAGAGTGGAGGATTGGAATTGAACCAAGAGGAAGAGACATGGCGTACCTATGTCAGCAAACTCGACTTGTTTCTGATGTTGCAAAGGCACGTCAGTTGCAGATGGAGATGGAAAGAATGCAGGGTAGAATGCGTGCCAATCGTGGTCCTCCGGAGTAACCGGACTAAAATTTTAATTGATTCCATGGGTAAGTATTTTTTGCGGAGCTTAGATTAGTTTTTTTGATGCAGCCAGCAGCTCGTCAAAAATCTTACTATTTCATGTCGTAGTCGGCCAATGGATTCATATGAGCTCTAGCGAATGTAAAATGAAGTTAATGACAGTCCCACAGCATGATAATTGTCTCGGGCTACCTCTGTCGAAAAAATCGTTTCATTGGCAGTCCTGAGACTTGACTGATGACATCCTCATCAGCCTTGCGCTTTCGCTGCTTCTTATCGCTGTTCCTGCTGCTACCATTGGTGCCGGGCGGGGGGGCTGCGGTCGAATCCGTCATGCTTGGATTCGCGTAGATGTCAGATGTGGAAGCTTGGAAAAGTGTGTGTATCCTGCTTGTAAACCGTTTAGAAACTTAACCAGAGCTAGCTGGGTAAGTTGGACTGTGATAAAATAAGTGGGGTGTAGTGTACTATATGTCGTGTTCCGCGGAAGTTGTGCGTTCTTCATGAAGATGTGACGAACAAAAAGAACCAGACTAGCCCGGGCAGCTCACCCTTTCCGGACGAGAACTCCCGACCGCAGGCCCTGGTGGGAAGCTGTGCTGAAGCAGGCTTCCCGGGCTCCACCACAAGCGTGATTACGCTCATTTCTGATCGCGATTCGGATCGGTCGCGCGTGGAACCTCTGGGACAAACAGCTGTTGTCCGGGCGCATGGCACATGGGCGTGGAGATCCCGACGCCGCAGAGCTCGTTTCTTTGGGCGGGTCTGCGGCGGGCCTCTAGCGCGACTAACGGATATCCGATGTACAATTGATACCCAGGTCGCGCCTCGAGACTTGTGCTGGATCTGTGGCACGAGCATCAACAAAGTCTATCACGTCGACGAGTGGATCTCGCCCACCGCGTGCGTAAATACTCCTCGGCTCGCCGTCATCTTGATCACACCAACTGCCAAACCACAGTCAGTGCCGAAGCCGAAGCCGAGCGCAAATCAGACAGCCTCGAGGATACAGGCGACAGCAGGCATAGGGTCTTGGTGTCTGAATCCGAAAGTCGCGTCTAGTAAGCGTATGCCTTGTCTCTGCCATTTATCAAAGTGAAAAAAGGAGGAGGCATCCAAGTGAAAGTCAACATGCCCTGCTCTGGCCCCGGTGAATTGGGCATCTACAGCGAGTTTGCTCATTTCCCACTCACATCAACCAGAAATGACCTCAAGTGGAACATCCGCCCTCGTGGTCGCCTCCAACCGAGCCCCCAAGTCACTACTTATAATCCTGACTATCTGGCTCCTTGCTACCATTGGCACCATCGAAATGGTCAAGCGAGAAGATTTCAAAACTTGCGATCAGTCTGGTTTTTGTCGTAGACACCGTGCTTACGCTACCATCGCTGACAAGACTCGGCCCGTCTTCACATCGCCATACGAACTTGATCCAGAGTCTGTCATGGTAGATCAGGGTGCTGGAACACTGACAGCTGTCATACTAGATACCCAAAGACTGGTGAAATATGTTCTAGATGTTAGCTTACTCAAGGACTCTTCTGCTCGGGTACGCATGAGAGAAGCAACTCCGCTATATCCTCGCTTCGACATGCTAGATAGTCTGGTCAGACCAGGAACCCCAGATTCACCAATAGCTATTGCCGAATATAACAAAACCACTTCATCCTCGCTTCCCTTACGAATTCTCATGAGTGCAACACCATCTGGCCAGGAGGTTCTATTGGTGATTCAACCAAAACCATTCAAGTTCGAATTCCTGATTGATGGAGACCCCGTTGTGATGTTCAATGGGAATGGGTACTTGTACTATGAGCATTCCAGAGCCAAGGAGGAAGCAGCCCCTGTTGTGGTGGATCAAAGCAATCCCGGTGAACCGTCAGAACTAGACAAGTTGAAAGAAGAACTCAACAAAGATTTGTGGGAAGAAACATTTAGGACTTTCACAGACTCCAAGCCTCATGGTACGTGCCTTTGAGCGTTGGACGCCGCAAGTGCAAAGCTAGCCACCGCGGTGAACATTCCTATGGCTCATCACTATGTGAGTCATAGGACCACAATCGATTGGATTTGATGTCACCTTTCCAGGATCATCGCATGTGTATGGCCTTTCTGAGCATGCCTCGCCATTCAATTTGAAGAGTACAAAGTGAGTAACGACGCCAGGCGGAGACTCTGGTTTTCTGAATCTAAACGGGAACCTATTATGGTCACAGAGGTGATGGGGCTCTCTATAAGGAGCCGTATCGACTATACAATCTGGACGTGTTTGAATATGTCCTTGATGATCCAATGTCACTATATGGTGCCGTGCCGTTCATGATCTCACATCGCAAGGGTCGTACCGCCGGCATGTATTGGCAAAATTCCGCTGAAATGTGGATTGATGTGGAGAGATCTGGTAACCGAGTCTTGGTAAGTGGATCGCGATACACTACTCTCCCTCGTTTACATTGTCCTTGTCTGACCAAAATCGATGCTCATATAACCAAACGCGACAGAACAACATAGCTGCCTACATGCCCTTTTCATCTACTGCGTCAGATGTACAATCTACTACCACGCATTGGATTGCAGAAACAGGGCACTTAGATGTCTTCTTCTTTCTTGGCCCTGATTATTCATCTGTACTACGACAATACGCAACGATAACTGGTTTCGCTCCTATGCCACAATCGTTTGCTATAGCTTATCATCAGTGTCGATGGAATTACAATGATGAAAAGGACGTAGCCCAAGTAGACGCCAATTTCGACAAGCATGCTATACCGTACGATGTCATTTGGCTCGATATTGAGCACACGGATGGAAAAAAGTATTTCACGTGGGACGAAGCCAAGTTTCCCAACCCTCTTGAGATGCAAAAAAGTCTGGATACCAGATCTCGCAAGGTATTAGAGGAACTTCCCCTGTAAAAGCCAATGCGTGACAACGCGTTTCCCCTCAAATTTATAATAGTTGGTGACCATTGTGGATCCCCACTTGAAAAAGGACGATTCGTATCACATTTTGAAGGAAGCACAAGACAAGGGCGTGCTGGTCAAGAATAGGGATGGCAATAATTACGAAGGGTGGTGTTGGCCAGGTGTGTCGAACGTATAAACGTTTCATGTCCATGACCCCATGGCTTAAGCGTAACGTTACATTGCGTAGGAAACTCGGCTTGGATTGATTATGTCAATCCATTCGGCAGAGCATATTGGGCAAGCAAATGGGCATTTGATCAATATGTCGGATCGTCAGAAACATTGTTTACCTGGAATGATATGAATGAGGTATACCATATTCATTGCTTGTCTCGAGTCACAAACGGCTTGGACTTAGTCTTTGCCCTTTAATGGATGTAGCCATCTGTATTCAATGGACCCGAAATCACTATGCAAAAGGATGTGCTACATTTCAATGGATGGGAGCATCGTGATATTCATAATGCATATGGTTTACTCATGGCAAGTATCTGTCTAACATGGCCGTAATACACTATTCCGGAATCCCACGAGTTATTCAAGTCACCTTAAACATCTTACTAGGTCAGCGCAACCTATGACGGACATTTGAAACGTACTAACGGCAAAGTACGGCCCTTCATTCTCTCTCGTTCTTTCTTCGCAGGGTCTCAAAAGTATGGAGCTATATGGACAGGAGATAACGATGCATCTTGGGAGCATATGGCTGCATCTGTGCCTATGCTTTTATCGGCATCCATTGGAGGAATGGCCTTTGCCGGTGGTAAGTTTTGGCGAGCTTGGTCGATAATGCAACGATGTTTTCTATTTTACGACCTGCTAATCTATTACCTCGGTATAGCTGATGTTGGTGGCTTTTTCAGGAATCCCGAAGTCGATTTATTAGAACGATGGTATCAGTTAGGCTCCTTCCAACCATTCTTTCGTGCCCATGCTCATATCGACACAAAACGAAGAGAACCATGGTTGTTTGGAGATGAGGTTACAGTACGCATACGTGAAGTCATTCGTGAGCGGTACCGTCTATTGCCATTCTGGTATACTTTATTTCAAGAATGGACCATCACTAATCTACCGCCCATGAGACCAATGGTTCTGGCATATCCTGACGATGAAAGTAGCTTTAGTATCGATGACCAATTCATGTTAGGCCAAGCCTTGGTGGTTAAAGGTGTATATACCAAAAATGCTAAGAGTGTGGATATGTATCTTCCCAAACAAGATGTGAGCGTTATCTTTTGTATTTTACAGCAGCCGCTACCTCATGCGTGAATCGTCCAGAAATGCTGAATGATTGATACATCAAAATAGATCTGGTATGACTATTTCACTCTGAGCAAGGTCTCCCCATCCTCGTCATCAAGATACCACGCTGCTGTTGTGCTAGATCACATTCCAGTATTCATACGAGGAGGCCATATAATCCCTCGTCGTGATCGTATCCGCCGATCATCATCTTTGATGAAGCATGATCCTTTCACCTTGTTGATCGCTCTGGATAAGAAGGCAAGTTGTGCAATGTGATTGGTTGTCCTCAGACCGTCCAGTGCAGGGAATCAATGCTCGTTCCAATGTAGGGTGAAGCTCGTGGTACATTATACATAGATGACGGTGAAACGTTTGCCTTTCAAAAGGGCGACTACATCCATACCACTTTTACGTTCGCTCACAACACCCTATCAGCTACGGTATCACCCAAGTCGCCCATATCAACCAGTACTATAGCTCTTCCAGATACCAGTCATCTGGAAGCTAGAGTAGAGAGGCTGATTATTATGGGCGGTAACAGCAAGCATCAGATCAAGCAGGCTCAAATTAATGGAATTGATTTGAGCTTGATCGTTGAAAAGGTGCCTTCTGGATCATGGAAGGCTGTAGTCAAGGATCCTGGTGCGGCTGGTGCCATTGTGGGCAAGAATTGGGTTATTAAGTTTTAAGAGTTTAGGTTGGCGTTCGGATTCATAAATCGTAAAGTCGTTGAACAATGATAGTAAGGACGCGTAATTCTTGATTTATGAGACGTGTTTCTGGGTTATGTTATCAAATGGTTATGACTTCCGTGGTAAACTTGGCCCTTGAAGCGGAACATGGGCATTAAAATAGCACTGGTCAGCGAAGGCCCCTAGTTGACCATCGTACTGTTAGCAACCAAACAACATCATGGAACTTGCATCATGGAAATGATTCCACTTACGTAGGCCAATTTTTCGCGAATTTTCAATCCGCCTAGCGAGTCTTTCGACTCTTGCTCGGGCCACCCCGGGATGTACCACCTTCATCCGCCTCCCGCTTCATGGGGCTGTTCTTGTCCTTGGAAGGAGGCTTCAGGTAGGTTGGCCGTTCATCATGTTCCAGGTACCCCCTGACAATATTGACCATATTGTCAGCTGCCATCACATCTCTGTGATACCACTTGTGGCAACCACGGCAATACAAGCGGCGCATAGCTGGCATCTCCACAAACTCCTCGCAACAGGGGCACTTCTTGGATGTGAAAAACTCATTGACCCCCACAATGGTATATCCAAGAGGCCGGAGCTTGCGGATAAGGTACCTGGTAAACATAACGTGGCGTGACTTGGCCGAACTAAAGTCACCCATCCCTATGGCAACTATAACCTCCTTCCCACCCGATAGCTTGTGGCCCATCGACTCGCCCACCATGTTGACGATGCCCTCCAACACCCTATCTAGCTCGCCCCGTTTAGCCTTGTCAGCATCCCACCGCTTCCTCTTGTACTTCGTGGATCTATAGTACGCACGCGCAATGTCATATGATATGACAA
>QEAN01000536.1:0-10993 GCA_006535955.1 Synchytrium endobioticum | reverse complement strand
TTGCAGTTATAGTCATTTTGTGTACATTTACACTTTCGTCATAGGCTCACGGCCAACGACTCTGCATGACAAGCGACGCTGAATTGCAAAATGTCGCTGTCGTCTGTAAACCTATCGAAGAAGCTGGGACAACTATCTCAATATGTCGGTGAGTTGCTTTCTCTGAACTGCAAATGAAGTGTTCCAAACTGAGATGAACACGACGCTTTTGTGTCTGTCTTCACCCATTGCTAAATACGATCCAATAGGCGAAAAGCTGGGAAATACCCAAAGAACAGGTCAGCAGCGCAGTGATTGCCTTCTCTGGGTTGTTTCGTGGAGCTGGCAATGTGACGGACATCAAACATCACCTGCGGCACATTTGAGCAAGCTTCATTGATACGAACTTATAGAGACGAGCGACGAGTTCAAAAGATTGGATGAAGAAACTGAATTGCGGCGAATACAGACAGAACGTGTACATCTCGCTTGTGAAGGGTAACCTGTTTGCAAAGTGTGCTGCTGTCCACTTTACGGGTCTTACACCAGTCCTGGCCCGTTAGGTATCTGAGGACACTATGTGAGCCCTTGAGTACAGACTGTTTGGATTGTGGTGCCTTGTTGTACTGAATCATCAGCATGGCGAGATCAGATCGTGATGACGCACCAAAAATCCTGATAGCCAAGAAACGACCATCCCCAGAGGACAAGACCGAAGGCATGCCATTAGAAATCATGGGAAATTGTATGGTGCATTTCGGTGGAATGATGCACGAAGAATCTACGTACGGCAAGTATTAAACCTGAGCGGCGCCTTGTAAAGTACTGTTGACGCCTCCTCAACAGGTCGATTGCTGCTTCAGTTTGGGGAAGCTCAGAATAGACTTGCGGCCATCCAATATGAATATGTAGGTGTCTTCATCAGGGCGATGCATTGCCGCGATGCGGGTTTGACAAACCCCCGCTGTCCATACGATCGTCTAGTTCCAGAAAGCACGAGATGGATACGTAGGAAATCTCAATCGCCTACTCAATGAAATGAAAGAGTACCAACGACTGAAAGCAAAGCTGGAGAATCGAAGGCTGGATTTTGATGCCAAACTGAATAAAGTGCATAAAAGCAATAAAGAGAAGCCTGAATTGGAAGAAGGTACGATACTATCTAAACGTGGGACGTGCATATTAACGACTTAGCCCATGTTCGGAACTTTTCCTTAGCCACGCGACAAGCTCAGGCCAAATATGAAGAAAGTTTGACCGAAGCTACTAATGTGATGATTCGATTGAATGCCAATAACGAGGTGCATACCTTCTCATCGGAATGCGGGAATCAACATGCCACAATGCGTGAAGACGCCCTGCTAAATCATGTGCATGAATAGGAGGAGCAAATGGCGTATTTACTAGCATTTCTGGATGCAGAAGTGGATTACTATAAACAATGCTCAGAAACTCTTTCAAACATAGCCAAGGAGTTCGCGTCGTATGTCATACCTTCCATCGACGTAATTCCTATTTGTGCTCTTTTGCAAAAACTAAAACATGGATGTCTAAAAATTCAGGGTGCCCCGAACAGCATCACTGCCACGACGACCACCAGTCACTGCCGCAAACTCCTCATCACCATTCGGAGATGACCCATTTGCACCAGAACCTAGTTCTCCGCTGAGCTCAGTTGCGTCAAATCAGTCGCCATTATCATCATCCAAACCGAATCTAGCTGGATCTAGTTCAGGATTGGGTACCTACGGGCTTACTAGTAGCGGCAACACAAAAAAGGAGGCGTCGGTCATCAGTGGGCCCATGGGCGGCAGCGTCATCAGTTCACCTGGTGCGTTAAAGAGCGGGGTTCCCTCAACTGAACGCATCGGAAATTTGCCTGCGTTTGGCGGCCCATCGTCTTCTTCTCCGTCCATGGCGTCTTCTGTGGTTGCGTCCAAGAATGCATCGCCGGCGTTACCTCCCAGATCAGGTACGATGGCTGCGAATCCACTGACGGCAGACACACTTTCCGCGCAGCTAGACGCAAAAACGGCAATATAGGAACGTCGCTGCTGAAACAAGTCAAAGTGACATTTGATTTCGATGCAGAGAGTCCAGATGAAATGTCAAGTACGTGTCGCATCACGGGATCGCCCTCGGTGCCCCTCCATGACTTGCTCCCCGGCCCAATAATAGTCCGAAAGGGAGACATCATCAACGTCGTGACTGAAATCGACGAGGGGTGGTGGGAAGGTGAAATGGCTGATGGGGCTGGACGGCAGGGAATGTTCCCGTCGAATTACGTGGAGGTGATGAGCCATGATTCTCATTCACCTGCTGCCTCGATTGCTATTCCGTCGGCGAGTGGGCCTCGAGGGGTACGTATTCGCACCGTTTTACGTTGGCGTCGGGCTAACGAGCAAATCTTTGTCGTAGAGAGGACCAGCGTCATCGAGCATATCGCCGCCGAACCTGCGGTCTGTGCATTCAAATCCCAATCTCAAGGGATCTGCTGCAGCGTCAGGTGGTGGGGGTGGTGGAATGAGTCAGTCGCCGCCGATACGCAGCAGTAATATTGGTATAACAGGCGGCAGTGGTAGTGCACTAGGGAATGCAGGAGGCAGCAAAAGTGGTGGTATAGGAGGAGGGGCTGGACCATGTGGGACATGTGGTTGTACCGATTTTTCGCCACATTCGTTCAAGACGGGTGTGTGTACACAATGTTTTCATAAACACTAGATTCTGTATCAATCATAGTTGATCATCATGTTGGCGTGTGGTATGTCTGTAATGTGGGGTCCGTCATGTGTATGGCGATTGCGATATCTGTGATTCGATCCGTCGCGATTTCTTCCGCATCCAGTGCGTAGACAAGTGTGTACCGCGTCTGTGGAGTGCGGGACACTGGACAGCGGTACTAAAGGAACTATGTGTGGCGTAACAGATGCTATAAGGAGCGAGCTGTCTCGTATTGTCAATTATTGCTAACATAATGCCCTTAAAAACTTTTATATGCTACCTCGCCCTTCAACCTCCTGCGACCAAACATACATGTCAGGTCATCAACGTTCTTATCCATATTCTACTTTGACTTTTTAACCAAGTAACTCAACAAATCTACCTTCGTAACCACACTCTTGACCATGAATGACCCTTCCGCGCCACGTTCTGTGACAGTAGCCGAGTGATGCTTTTCAAAGAATCTTTGCAGCGAATCCAATGGGGTATCTTGGGTAATTTCCATGAACTTACGGTTGGCATTCCATGTAAACATGGATACGGATACCGGATCGTCTAACGTTATTCGCTTTGATGCTACTTTTGCCAAGATGTTGCCCAGTGTCGCGAGACCAACTAGCTTGCTGGATGAGACTGAACTTGTGACAGGTACTTGATCAAAACCCTTGGACTGCATGATTCCTAGCGGAAGGTCAATCATACGTTATCCTACCACTTCCATGACGGTGGTTGCACTAAAGAAAGCAAAGTCATACCTATGGCGTCCCGCGTTGACATCTAAATGACGAAATTGCGTTGCTTCAGCCCTTGGTTCCGTGCAGAAACAAGGACACTTACCGTTTGAGGGACAGTAACGGCTTGAGGCAGACTTAGATCTCGGATAGTGGCACCTCCCCACTGCAGTTTCTCTTGCTCTTCAACCTTTTTTGATGCTTCGTCAGTAAATCCACTCTGTTTCATCCAATCATCGTTCAGGAACTTGGTCATATAATTGCGGACAGAGTCGGGCAGTAAGACCACGACTCTTTGGCCTTTTTTTAATCCTTTGGCGGCTTTTATCGCCGCTACCAAGGCTGTACCACTTGATCCGCCTATAGGCAAGATAGATGTCAGCAAAAATAACTGGAATTGCAAGGTGCACTTACCACAAAGCAAGCCTTCTTCACGAATCAGACGTCGAGCCATGAGAAAGGATTCTTTATCATCGGTCTTGACCCACTCATCCACCCACTGTCTATCTAACACTTTGGGTATAAAATCGTATCCTATACCTTCCACCTTATAGGAGTGAATACCCTCCCCATTTAATGACTCTGGGACTGCCAATATTGAGCCATTTGGGTCGGCCCCTACGACCTATCATGCGTGGTGGCGTCAGGTGCTGACGACAAGAAAGGTCAGGGACACCCCTCCCCTGAAGATAAACAACGCAATCCATCGCAGTCCCGAGAGACACTGATATAAACGTACTCTAACATTGGGCAACTTCTCCTTCAACTTCTTCCCAACACCTGCAATAGTCCCACCAGTTCCTGCGCCAGCAACAAACATGTCCAAGTGGCCACTGCATTGAACTAGTATCTCTTCAGCAGTATCTTCATAATGCGCTAGAGGATTATGTATATTTGAATACTGATCAGGTATTAATGAGTTTAATATTTCGTGATTGAGTCGTTTGGCTACTCCAATGTGTGAGTCGGGAGAATCCCATGCCGCTTCTGTTGGGGTTCTTATAATTTCAGCTCCTAGACCTTTTAACACATCTACCTATTGATCTCATTATGTTGAACTCTGCGACTAAAGGATGCCAGGTCAGCGTTGGGAAGGCGTACCTTTTCTTGGGACATTTTTTCTGGTAATGTGATGATAGCTCGATAGCCTTTGACTGCAGCGGCCAGCGCTAGACCAATGCCTAATAAATGGCCACATCGACCGCTCAGTAGTGAATGACAGGAGAAAATTTGACAAAAGGTTGACATACCTGTATTTCCAGATGTAGGCTATGGAGGTGCATTGAGATAGTGTGAGAAGATATATTTATATGAGGTGTTCATACGGACCAACTCGACATACTTCAATGATGGTGTAACCCGGTTTCAATTTTCCTTCTTTTTCGGCGTAGTGAACCATTCTCTTTCCTATGCGATCCTTTACGGAGCCGCCAGCATTGAAGAATTCACATTTCACCACTGCGCTGCACCTGATTTAGAATGGCATTGTACATGCACTGGTTTTGCCTTCAAATTTTGGCACTTACGAACTTCAGCCTCTATGCCATAACTTTGTGGTATGCGATTGAGTCTGATCAGCGGGGTTCCGCCAATATGATCCAGGACGCTGTCTAGGATACAGTCTCTTTTGAACATTTCCACTTTAATATCTCTGGAAAGGAATAGCACGAGTTTATGGGTGGTATTTGGAGGGCTTCCTTGCGTGGATGAGACCAGAAGATGCACCAAACTCGCTCGGATGGTGTAACTCGCGTGACATGGCCGTTATGACACGAGACTTTCCACGCGCGTCCGGCTTCCTGGCAGCTTTCGTGTCGGAATGTCCCCCTCTCCCCCCCTACCGACTTGGGAAGGTGCAAAGCAAGTAGACTTAGTAGCAAGTAAGTCGCACTTGCTTGGTTGTTTTGTTGCAGCATGTTCTTATAGTAGCCGTCATGGCAAAGAGTGGCTGTACGCCGTGGGAACGTCCGCCGTGGGAATGTAGGCCGGGCCGGGAGGCTTGAAGTGAGGCACGCCGCAAAGGCTATGCCAGGCCGGACCGGACGTTTCTGCACGGATCAAACGGATAATATACTCGCAAGTTGTACATGTGTCCACTCTCCATCGGCACCGACCAGCTAAGCTGATGACCCACAGCACTGAGTCCTAGCCATCATTCGCTAGATGATTTAACAAAACAGCAGTCGCACATTGAGACCCACAACAGACAGTAGCCGCTGCTGCAACCACGCCATTAGACATACCGACTAGGGTCTTTTTGTTTCGTACTCTAGAACCACACCTAGAAAGGACTGTCTTTTGAATTACCACGCCATGTGATACCAACATTTTTGTTCGACTTTGCCAACTAGATTTGCAAAAGTGCTTGGCTTGCATGGCAGCGTGTTAGCGCCGTTTGGCGAGCCCGGCCGTTCTAATCTTCATCCTCAACAGCTGATGCACGAGATCGGGGCCTTTCTTTTGCGTTCCAACATTGATTGCGCTCTTCGTTTCAAAGAGTGCAATAGTCGAGGATCTTGGCCCTTATACAAAGGTAAATAGGCCCTTTGCTGGAAATTTCAATCTTGTATTTTGTTATATACTGCATTGAAGTTGACAAGTACCCAACTAGACCTATATAATACTAATCCGCTAAATTCCTCCCCACCTTGCTATTCTTCGCATCTAAATATACCATTTGCATCATCCAATGCCTTACGGAGAGTTTGCCGCCTGTGTCATTGGCATCTACATTTGTTTCATCAAATGGGGTGAACTGCAAGAACGTATTACTACAATACCATATCCAATATCTTCCCATGAATCAACCTCCACTACCATGAAATTCAAGTATTATCTATTCCTCAACCTGTCGCAATCAATCATTGCGTGTGTCGCATCCTTTGTTTACCTGATTGTTGCTGGGGTTGGATTTCGCATACCTGGATTGTCTAATATCAAAAAAGATGATAACAGCAGTATGAGTGCAAGGACTATGTTATTGTTGGAGTATCTACAGGTTTCCTTAATGTTGGTCATAGCGCCGCAATTCGGTTACGCTAGCTTGAAACACATAGACTATCCAACCATGATATTAGGCAAATCTTGCAAACTGGTACCGGTCATGTTAGCAAATATTGTCCTACATCGTAGGTCGTTTGCCACGTACAAGTATGTTGTAGTTGGGCTCATTACAGCTGGTGTATCTGCATTCATGTTGCTCCATGACGAGGGTGATAGTCATAGTAGTAGTAAAGCCAAGGTGGAATCATCATTATATGGTTTAGGATTGCTACTAGCCAATTTGTTGATTGATGGAGCTACAAATTCAGCTCAAGAAACCATGTTCAAGAAATACCACATGAAGGGTCCACAAATGATGTTCTTTATGAATATTGGTCTATCATTCATCATGTCGGCATATCTCCTCTTAAATCCATACTCCTCAGAGTTATCCTCTGCCATATCCATGATATCCAAAAATCCTGACGTATCCTATGATATCCTCATCTTTGGAATATGTGGTAGTCTAGGACAATTATTCATCTTTCATACTTTGCAGAGATTCGGATCAGTTAGTCTAGTCACGATTACTGTCACGCGAAAGATGCTGACCATATTGTGGTCTGTGTTCAGATTTGGACATCATTTGAATGCGGGACAATGGCTTGCTGTTGGGCTTGTGTTTGTGGGGATTTTCATCGATGCATATGCACCCATGCTGAAAAGTGGTACTAGTACTGTAATTCTAACAGAAAAAGTTGAAGCCAAGGGTGACATTCTCGCATTAAATGGTCATACTGAGGGCAGTCGCAATGGTAACGGTCACATTATGGAGAATGGCGAAGCCGGAACCAGTGCGCCGAATACACCAAGGAGGATTTCTGAACGGTTGAGGAAGCAGCGTCGTGGTGTCAACTGAAACAGCTGTAGCATATTTGGAACTAGATTGGAGGTCTGTTTTGTATGAACAATTGTCTGTATCGAGCGTCAGGTAGAGAAATAATAACAATTCTGACTGATCTGAATATATATCACCAAATGGTAACGACAAAATTGCGCGTTGCCTACTGCGGATGGATTCCCCAATGAATGCGAAAACTTGATTGCAGCACGTGTCCAAATGTAATCATTATAAAAGTAGCGCAATTCTGCCATCATGACTGGTGGCCATCCACCTCATAGCACAGCCAACGGCATATCCAACAGTAGCAACGCCCTTCCCAGCCCGTTGCTATCACTTGTTTCCGCTTCATCGACACGAAATGACCAAAAAGAAACTACACCCATGCCCATAACTCCTCGAGATATAGAGACACTATACACAGCATTCACAAATGGCATCGATTCACAAATGGTCGCTGTAGCTGGTAGTCTGCAGAGGGCGTTATTACCACATGGGGCCCTAGCTGGTGAACATCCTGGTGTTTCTCATCGCTTTTCCATTTGTGCTGCTCTGGCGGTTTTATTAAAGGAGCGTGTGTTGTTGCCTTTGGTGAGTAATCTACTTCGTGGGGTTGGCTCATTTCAAGTTGATGTGAAGCGCCAACACATGCGATCAGTAGCCAACATTACGAATCCAAGCTCTGTTCCTCCTGTGGTACTTCTACCGAACAAATCCAGTCAACCAACATCCGTTCCTGAAAACCTTTCTCGAATACGCAGACAGTTCATCTGGCTCAATATCAAACTCTCCATCGCAACCACAACTGTCGGGAAATCTAGCCATATCATGGTGTGAGCGCTGGGTCGTCCGCTCAATCCTCTTCGAAGAATGCACACCACTAGGTACTTCATCTGCGCGGTCCCTCATTAACCGTATCGCACCGAGTGAAGTTGCACTAGCCTTACTTCGCCCCAATTATACTTCCTTGCTGGCGGCATTGCATGATATCGTGGATGCAAGGGGATGCAAAGAGAATGAAGCACCGGGATTCAAGTTGATTACTGAAGAGGAAGGGGATCGTTCCCGTAGGGAACCGACGGTAGTTGAGGCTTTAACCGCTGCTAAACAATTGTTTGAGGCTGTTGGTGCTGGGAATCATTGCGCTCTATTAGGATTTGCTCCTACTTTGGATGTTCGGCCTCCAGATATGTTGCCGTTCGCTAATGAGGTATAAGTCATTCTTTGACGTAACAAGTTCAAAAAGTAACTAAGCTATACAAGTTTGGTCTCCTCGTTAATCTACAATTTCTAGGCTATATGGTTAGAACCAGCCATCCCAGTACACCAGATAGAGTGGGATTACTCGCTGGGTGTTGATCTGCAAGAGCGAGATGAAGCAAGGAAGCTAATCAGTCTGGCTCAATCTACCCCCTTGACATTGGCCCAACTCCAAGTACATTTGGAGGCGTTTTGGCTATGTCAGCTTTGCTAACAAGTTTTTGGATAGAAAATATTGCGCCAACTGGAGCGACATCCGAAACTGGTGTACGACTGTGGGTTGTCACCAGATAAACTATCCGATTTGATCGAGAACAATCACATTGTTGCGTCTGAAGTGCTGGTCCGTCTCATAGAATCTTCGAGTATTAATGATAGGTATCTACAAGCCTTACTCAATGTAAATGTGTCACTTCGATCCATGGAAGTAGTAAACCGATTAGCAACTGCGTCTTCGTCGAATCTACCAAAGGAGTTTATTTATCTGTTTATATCCACATGCATACAAAATTGTGGAAATGTAAAGGACAAGTATGTGCAATATCGACAAGTGCGATTGGTGAGTACTGCATTTTCAATATTTCAGTGAATACAATGATTACGATATAACACTATGTAATCATAGGTATGTGTCTTTCTGCAATCCCTGATACGAAACCGAATACTAGTCGTCGGGTCAAGTAGTAATAACAATAGCATTAGTGAGGACAATTCAGTGGAGATACAGACGTTTTGTGTACAGTTTTCGAGGGTTAGAGAGGCTGCAGCTTTGTACAAATTGTTGAAAGAGTCCGTGTGAACGGCATACAAAGAAATAGCATTTGTCGAGTTAGATTATTGCAGCTCATCCTAGGTCACGGGACCTAGTTAGGAAACTAAGGTTGGTTGCCATTGAAGAAATAATGTGCTGTCCACTACCGGTGCACAATAACTCGCGGTTGTGGTTGTGCATCTTGAACAACCCCAACAGGAGAATTATCACTCTTCAATCTCTAAATAGTGCTTGGAACTATATGGTGAGACAGCTGCGCAATGGACAAAGGATATCCCGAGATAAAAATTCAAACAAATACCTAGCTGTGCATCAGGGCAAAATGAGGTGGCGTGAGATGGCCAACCGGCCCCTTCATCCTCGTAGCGGTACAATGTCTTTTTCTATGTCGTGCTGACAGGAAACCCCCCTCATGAGACCTGAAGTCTCGACGCTCCTTTCTATCAGGCAGTGGGTAATGGGTGTTATTACCATAGTTGGGGCTTAACAAAACCAGGCAATACCTGTGATTACACCGCGGTGCGTTCTCGATGAAGCCAAGGAGGCGAACATGTGGACCATATATCGGCAGACTATCCGCTGACCAAAAGTCCATGCCCTCTGTCATGGAGGATAAGAACGTGGAAGTATACTTACCGCGGTCCTAAAGCCACTCTAAATATGAAATCTGTCAACAAAGAAAGTGTTGAGATATGAGTGTGCGCGATGCTCATGTAATGTGTGGTGCGAGTGATGAGGGAGTGAATGCTGAGTGCTTAGACACATGTTAGATAGATTGACAGATACAATAGAGGACAAACAGAATAAGAACCTAACAGAAAGACTAAGCACGGCATGGTGCCCTCCAATCAAATTCACCATCTTCGACGACATTCATGCAGAAGAAGCGCTTGTCGAGCCGTATATAGGCCTTTCTTAATCGATGGATTAGAGAAGAGGGCGAGAGTTGTGTTCCTTGTTGTCGCAGGCAGAGGAGATGAATGTAGACCAGATAGTTTTCACGTGACACGTAGTCGTGTAGTCTGCGGAGTCCGTGTATTGCGCGTTATCAATGTCCGTGCGCTTGCTTGTGTTAATCCCGTCACGGTCACTTCCTTGACTTTCCTGACAGACGATGGTAGTTGGTCATCCACCATTACTTGGCCACCGAATACAACTTATATATTGCAAAGTACCAATGTCATTGCCATTCAATACACCATCGGCTAGAAAGCGTCAGGATCAATCTGCGGTGTCATCCCTGAATCGCACCCTCAATAAGAGTGGAGATACCCGCCAGGACTTCTCAATCATCAGCTATATAGGTAAAATATTCAAAGAGAACTTTATGTCACCATTGCTGATGGGACTATTGATGGGCAGCATCGGCATGCTAACCAAAAGACGATGGGATGTTGGATGGGATGATGTTGTTGTCATTAGAAGGCGGAGATTGATTGGTGGATAGTGTAGTATATAAAGTAATATGTGTGCAAGACGAGTGCTATGGGCTGGGCTTCGAATGAGCGGTGGCTGAGCCTTCAGATGTTACGTACAAGGATCAGTAACCGCTAGTTTTGCGTGCTAGTAGTCTTCATGGCACATATATCCGTTATTGTATATTCGCGCATCTTTTTAACATATGTCCAATACGCATCCCGTATTCAG
>QEAN01000535.1:0-11011 GCA_006535955.1 Synchytrium endobioticum | reverse complement strand
CGAGAAACATAAAAGAATAATTGTATGGGCACATGGTCTGCTTTGCCATCAGAGGTCGTTTGCGACGCATCAAACTGAGCAGATTATTACGAAAAACACCAACAAGTGGGCTAGATTTAAGAGTAGAATTTCAAAACCACTCAGCACTAAAGCACGTCATTTTAGCAATCATGAAGAATCATTTTACAAAAAAAGGATAAAACTATGAGGATGCTCCAGATATGTTACAAAAGTGCTGTGGCGTGAGAGCAATCCTGACACGGGTCTTCAGGGGCAGGGTATGGTTGACCCCCAAAGGCAGAACTCTTGCTGAATATAGATTACATGCATTAACATGTATCATCAAGGTCTCTGCAAAATCAAAACTATTGTTGCAACCATTCCACAGCGCTGCAGACGAGATATCCATAGATAGTAGTGGTAATTGACTCTGCCAGCTATATGACCTCGCTCAAAAGGCTGTCAGACATAGAAAATTATGTGGCAGAACTGGGGGCTCGGCCAGAGCCCGCGGTCAACGTGTTACTCGACTTGCTCGCTCAGTAATGAAGAGGGATGAAAATTCTCGAACTAGGACCACAGCCATTGGCATCACCGCCAATTCCTGAATTTTATATATCCTTCGATTCGCTCATAGAGTGTGCTGTAACTCAGTATTCCTGCATTCTTGTTGTAATGTCTTCTTATAACCAAGCCATGCGCTATCTGAATAAATACATGATACAAACTAAATTTCTCTGTAATAATCATACAAGCCAAAATCAATCAGGCCGGGAGAGCTGATGTGTGATGAGAGCTGATGAGACCATACTTTGACAAATCCATCATCCGATCTAGAAACTAGTAAGTTCTCATTTATATGTACATCATTTGTATGGCCGTCTACAGTTCTGATACATTGGCCAGTCTCCCCATTCCATAGTTTGAGATTGTGCAGTCCAGCGAGCCTGCCAGCAGGCAAGTAGACGCCGAAATTTTAGTGTTAAACATGTCATCAAAGCAGACCAAAGCCAGGCAAGCCGCTAAGGTGTGATCGAGCAACTGACCATCTGTCTACTCCCCTCGCAGAACTGTGTCAATTTGATGATGAAGCATACCCGCACCACGGGCCATGTATTCACCTGCTCAATGCAACAACCATCTAGGAGAATGCGTCCGACAGACGAGATATACGATCCATGTTCCCTGGAAAACCACTTCTGTCCAGTGGTGTAGGTGTAAAACCAACAACATCAAACTCCATCAACACATTGAGTCATCAGAAACTAACCACGAAAGCGACTGCATCACCATTGTCAGCTGCCGTCAAGAACGGTGAGAATGCACCAAGATCATCATCGCCATCATTCAGGAAAGCGTCAAAGCCTCCTGTCGCTCCTCTTGGCTCTAGTGCTGCTGCCAACAGAGACACCGACGCCGCAGCAAGGCACATCCTGCCTAACCGGAACAAGTCAACTTCGAAAACTACAGATTCTAAATCAAAAACTTCTACAAACCCACCTCAACAACCCTTACGTCATCAAAACAAATCAGAGCCAGAACATTCAGTTCCAGCGGCCAACGATGAAAATATTACAAACATCAGTAAATCACCTAGGATAATTGATCAAAGTCTATCGGAAGAGAATCACACACACTCCAAAACGAACGATGCCAGTTCGACCACCCCAATCGCTTCAAAATTGACTCCTTCACTTTCATCGGAAATCCGTAATGGTGATGCTAGTGACGCAAATTCCTCAAATGCCGATCATGTTGTCTGGGCAACGTCCCCTGCCCTAGCGAAGCTCAAAGCTGGACCAAGCACTGGTAAGCACTGTCGGCATCAGTAGTATGCCGTCGTTTCAGCCACTTGACGCCTTTCAACAACAGGACCCGCTCATAGCGAGGCCGAGATTAAAGAATTATTTGCTGCTTTGAACTGTAACCGGCCTAACGCCGTGAGTATGTTCTCTATCAAGGGCATGAGACAATTACTAACTTCAATTTTTAGATCGATACTTCTCCTTTAGGGGCTTCAAAAAGATCCTCGACGCCCAATCATTCTCCACTACCCCGCGCTGCAACGCAAATGTTAAAGACCACAGCAGACTGTCTTTCACCCAAAGGAAATGCAGCCTTGGTTAGTTTCCGACAAAGGGCATTCAAGCGCTCTTTGAGTGATGGCAACTTAGCTCTAGCAAGTCAAAAAAGGCAGCGTGGGGAGTATGGCGAATGGAGTGGTATTTTCAACTCAGATGGGTTGGTGGATTTTGCCGAGGTACTGCAAAAAGCGATGTATGATGTGAGCGGCCGTTATCGTCGAGATTACGAAATCAGTGGTCCGCAAACGGTCTCCAATGATGAAGGAGCTGGCGGTCCCAAAGATAATGGGCGGCAACTTGGCGACGTTTCGTCCAATTTGAACTCTGAGCAATACGATAGTAATAGCCAATTTATAAAGAGCAAAATCTGTCGTGAAAGTGTTGGGAAGGAGAACCTACCGCCCTTATCGGTCCAACCCGCTTCACCCGCCAACACAGTGCGGCCGCGACATTCATCGTTACCACCAACACGATTAAACGTGTCTGCTGATTTGAGCAACACTGTGGAAGGTGTGTGTCGGGAACTCTGTTCAATCTGATTTCTGAGGGTGGTTGCTCTTGTTTTGTCGTTTTTATCCTGTCTCTATAAACTGCTCATAGTTTCACTCACAATAGCACCGTCGTCAAAAGCGCCTATTCATGCTATTGCGCAGGCCAAAAAGTTTAAACGATACCTAGTCCTGGAAGTACAAGACCGAGACTATGTTTACCTGGGAGAATCGAGAGCCCCTGAAAAGGTCCTTCGTGTTTGGGATGATGAAGGCAAAGCAGAAGCATTTATTCATTTGAGAGAAGACTGGTTCGATACTCTTGTTGAAGTTGGTAGGTCCCGGTTGAATCAGTTCAGAACACGGACCGTCATCCGCTCAGCACGCTTACCACCAACGCAGGTAGTTTCATACATTACATTGGTGAATTGAAACCCGAAGAAAATTACAAGTATATCGTCAACAATGAGAAGAATATGATAGTTCTTCAGCCAGATCTGTTGATGACATCGACCTCAGTTTCTGACGCTGGATGTACACGTCGAGCTGTTCTCCAGGAACGTGTTCGCGGCACGGATCCTAGAGCAGCAGAACCGTTATTTGGAACTATGCTCCATGAACTCTTTCAACAAGCCTTAATTCGAGGTTCCTTTGAAGTCGCTAGAATACGAGCCGATATACCACGTATCATATCCAATAATCTAGAGGGTCTGTGGGCGGCACGTGAAACAGAAGTATCCGCAAAAGAGAGATTAGAAAAAGCGCTTAGCGCCTACATAGAATGGTCAAAAAAATTCATGGGTCAGACTCCAAAGGTATGTAGTACCTTACGTCATAAACAGAACTTGTCCGTGCGGCTCTGATGGCTTATGGAATGATTTAGACTGATGCGTTGTTGATTGATCATCGTAAACGAGCACCCCCCAGCAAGACAGTGTCCATAATGAGGATCTTGGACATTGAGGAAAATATCTGGTCTCCCATGGTCGGTTTGAAGGGCAAAGTAGATGCTAGTGTTCAGCTGAAGATTCGGGATGGAAGTGGTCCTTTGTCGACGGTCATTGCCCCTCTTGAAGTGAAGACTGGCCGTGCCTATCACGCACCTTCACATATGGCTCAGACAAGCATGTATACCATGCTGATGAGGGATCGCTATGGTAAGTTGTACAGTGCATGTAAAAGTACAGTTCTTATGAGGCCACAAATCTAGATGTGACGATAAGTGCTGGTTTGCTGTATTATGTGCAAACTGGTGAGATGCTTCATGTTGGTCCAGCTTGGGAAGAAGTACGGCAACTGATTATTTCAAGGAACCGCATGGTGGGCCATTTAACTTCCAACGGCGCTCTGCCGGAGGTTATCAAGAACGCCAATACATGTAACAAGTGCTTTGTTCGTGATACTTGCATCCTTTATCACAGGGTATTCTCTATGAAGATTTGGATATCGAGCCTTCATCTATCATTATCTTAAACTTCTGCCATACATAGGCAGCGGAAGCTGGTACAGCGGAATCATTTGGCCTTGCTGACGCTTTCATGGCAAAGACAGTTCATCTCACGCAAAGCCATCTTGCCTTTTTTGAAAAATGGGAACGACTAATAACCTTAGAGGAAAAGTCGTCTGATAAATACAGAGCCGAGATTTGGAATATGTCGTCGGAGGACAGACAAAAAGCCGGCAGAGCCTTTTCTCGTATGAGAGTCGACCCAATGTTTAGTCAGCGACAGGAGAAACAGAAGCATGGAGCGATTGCGTCACGGCATCGATATCGCCTCATACGTAATCCACCTTCATCAAGTAGAAGTAGTCATAGTGAGCTACAGTCACTACTCAACTCACAGATATCCGTCGGTGATACAGTCGTGGTATCTTCTGAAGATGGTCTTCAAATCGGATTGGCTGTTGGAGTAGTCACCGCTCTCGCCCCTGAATCCATAGTCATATCCGCAGATCGTCCGTTAACCGGTCCACCGCAACGAATGGCACACGAGTTCGATTCACGTATTCATCAAAATTTTGTTGGCACTCTTACGAACAAAACGTGTCCTCAAACCCTGTTCAGAATTGATAAAGATGAATTATCAACAGCCATGGGTTTAGTGCGCGGGAACCTCGTACTGATGTTTGGCGAAGGAGAAAAGGCCAGTCACTTACGACGTCTGATAGTAGATCTAGAACCACCACGATTCACCGCGACTAGTAACACCAAAATATCGACGCAGTTACCTGATTTTGGATCAGGACTAAATGTAGACCAACACAAAGCTGTGCAAAAAGTCAAGTCAGCTCAGGATTATGCGTTGATTTTGGGTATGCCAGGGACTGGTAAAACCACCACTATATCCATACTCATCCGTACTTTGGTTGCAGAGGGCAAATCCATATTGCTCACCTCGTATACTCATACAGCGGTGGATAATGTTTTGCTCAAGTTGAAACAGGATGGTGTTGAATTTGTCAGATTGGGAAATACTGACAAAGTACGGTCGGTTTAAAATGCCGCTAGTTGAAAATTTGGCAAGGTCTTCATACATTCAACCATGCAATAGGTCCACCCTGGTGTGGTTGAATATACACCAAGCAATCAACAAGGTATTACAACAGTAGCTGAGATGGAAGCGTTTTACGCAGCAAAGAACGTAGTTGCTACGACATGTCTTGGGGTTTCTCAGTAAGCGGATATACTTGGAATCTACATCACACAACATTGACTTCAATATTGATTCATGCTTTCGATAGTGGTCTCTTTTCTCGACGGACATTTGATTATTGTATTGTGGACGAAGCATCCCAATTGACCTTACCGGTTTGTCTCGGTCCTTTGAGATTTGCTAAAAAATTTGTGTTGGTTGGTGATCATTATCAATTACCACCATTGGTAGGTTTGTTTTTGGGTGCTTTTGTCAGCTTGCCAAACCCTACATTCATCTAACAGGTGAAACATCAAGAAGCGAGAGACAACGGTTTGGCGGTTTCTCTCTTTCGTCGCCTTTCAGAAGCCCATCCGTCGGCGGTTACCTACCTCGAGCATCAATATCGAATGTGTTCTGATATCACGCTCCTATCAAACACGTTGATCTACAATCACCGATTGCGATGCGGAACGCCGGCCGTAGCAGATGCCATGTTGCAAATATCGGGATTCTTGGATGGGATGCATGCCGTGCACCAACAATCGCATTTGGCCGTCCATAGTGGTGCGTGTGAAGGTCACATGTGTTGGATTCGAGGCATTCTGGACCCGGTGTAAGTTAGTTGTTTATTAAGCACACCTTTTGAGAAATTACTAGGCGATTACTAATGTGCAAGATGAATCATAGACGGCGAGTTGTCTTTGTGGATACAGATTCGGTTCCGGCACCGGATTCTAAACGCGGTGAATCAACCCAAAATGACACTGAAGCTGTTCTGGTCAAACATGTAGGCGACGTCACGTTCACTCACTGATGTCTTCCTCGTGGCTTACCATTATCTCAATTTCCTTAGACTGTGGAAAGTTTGATCGCATCTAGTGTTGAGGAGGGAGAGATTGGTGTCATTTCTCCATACAGATCTCAATTGAAGGTCCTAACACACATCTTGCTTAATCGGCCTGGAGTGGAGGTACATACAGTTGACAAGTTTCAAGGACGTGACAAGGAGTGTGTAATTGTTTCTTTGGTTCGTTCCAATTCCAATCAGAATGTGAGTAGTATGCTCCACGCTATCATAGCTATCCTGTCATCTTATTCTTACACGTTGATTCATAATGCAGATTGGTGACTTGCTACGGGATTGGCGACGGATCAATGTAGCGTTCACTCGCGCGAAACATAAACTTATCATCTTCGGGTCGGGAAGTACGTTGGCTGCAACAGACCTCTTTACGGCCTTTCTGGATTTGGTTGAGCAGAAACAATGGGTACGTGTCATGCGAACCGGCAGTTCGGGAGCTTTCTGTCAGCCCACACGGCTAATCACGAGGTAAGGATTAGGTCTACAAACTACCACCAAAAGCGCACCAGATGCACTACTTCCCACAGCCAACGAAATCCCCGAATGATACAAAACGTCCATCAGTTGCTTTCTTGGGGACCAAGAGTAGCTCAGCCTTGACTGCTCTCCGTAAACGGAGCCCAATTATGGGTGATGTAGTAGCGAATTATAGGTGAATGACACATGTCACATTGTCACATCTTAAGACATTCTCGTGTTACTATCTAGCACCTACATAATAATTAATGTAGATAGATTCCATTCATTTTAATCTTGATAGAACTGTACTAAAATCATACTGTTACGTAATCTCGACTCCTTGAACAGATAAAACTAGTACTTATTGATGAACTATGTCGTAGTTCACACTGTTCACCCAATGTGCAAAAGACCGTTTACAACGAATGCAAACAATCAATGCATAACTACTATCATACATGAATTGGCCCCTTCGCCCTTTCTATCCCCATGGCAATATCGGATTCTGTAAAAGAACCCAATCTGACGAGTTGAAACTGATCTAACGGAGTATTGAGCTTTGATTCGACCAAAATGACCGATGCCTCTCGTAGTTGATTGCAGATAGAGACGAATTGGCTTGAATTTGGAATGGTCAAGGATTTGTTGAGCTGGCACATCCTTGTTTGTTCTTCTACGATCTATCATCGCATGAGAGTTGGAACCGGCTTGGCCTCGACTACTTACACAGGTCAAAGCGGCGGCGCGAGATGTCCTCCTACCTCTTTGTAAGTCGCTTCAGGTCGACCTGACAGCCTCATGCGCTTTATGAGAGCTTTCAAGAACATCCGCGCATGAACAGAGCTCCTTGCGATTGCTTGTATTGTAACCGCTCCGCTCATCTGTTTGATTGCCTCTTGTACCAATTTTATGCTCAATTTGACGGCTCCATCTTTGTCTCTCGATTCGAGCTCTGCGAGTTCAAAGGCCCTCCTACAGTTCGCGACAAGGGGGGTTCTTCAAATGCCTACTGCAAACCCCAAACATGCATGTCAACACTGCAATATACACACCTGCAAATGTCCAGCATGCGACGTGCATCACCGCTAACTCCTTGTGTCCACTGAGCGGCATATAAGATGGCATCATGACTAGAGCATGGGACATCCTTCAAACGGTCTATAGCAATATTAAGCAGCTGTTGTTTGGTATATGGTTTAAAGTATAGGCGATTTGAGCCTACACAAAACCAGTGAGCTTTGGCCGAGACGGCGGACAAGCCATAGAATGCTCACCGAGCCTTGATGCAATCCTGTTTGTCAACCGATCAGGTAGATCCATTGTATTGGCGATAGCCACCAATATCAAATGAGCATAGGGACGATTGGGCCAATCAGCAAAATTGTAGATGACTGTTTGCTTTTTGTTCATGAGCTGATCCAGTTCATCTAAAAGTACCACACTAAATTTGAATGTTCATCACGCGTGGCATCATTATATCGCCTTGTCAGATGATGACTTACACTGGCTGTTGATTGGGTGACGGTGTGCTGAATTTTTTGTCCAGAAGAGAGAGAGCTTGAGCAGCTGGTACACGTATACCCGATAATGCTTCCCATAATCTGACGTAGGCGTATTGTGGGTCTATGAGCTTCATACCATTCAATTCGACGAACTGGAATGGTGCTATTTCCTATCAACATGTTCAGGCGGTTGGGGTTCAACTCATCAGTACACGGACTATCGTGAAAACTCACATCATTGTCAAGGCGCGCTTCGAGTGATCTCATCACTTCTCTTACAGTTGCTGTCTTGCCAGTCCCAGGTATACCAGCAATATCTACTACCGTGGGGCCATTGAGAGAAACATTGGTTTTCAAATAACACATGCATCCTTCCACCTACACATGCACCCGCCAGATCCATCTTCGATAGCAGATTCCAAAAATGAGAAAATTTCGGCATATTCATTTTCACGACCAACCAGAGTCTCTGGTACATATCCAACATGTAGCATCTGCTGAGCCCTTTGGAGATCCGTCAAAGGCTCATCTGGAGCAGTAGTACGTGCTGGCAAGGGTGTATCAGTACCGAAAGTCCTATATAGCTTCTGCGGAATTAGTACTAGAAGGTGTTGGCAATAACTGAAACCTCAAGCATGCCTCCACGAAGATGTGGGAGTTAACACTTCCGATGTTCCGCGTCTCATTTTGGAAGGTGTTCGTGAGGGTGTCTTTGGGGTTCGCACCTTGAAAGGTGTACGACTAAGAGTACTCTTTTTGGGCGTACGTCGTCCGGACTTGGGTGTGTCAGATACTTTTGACTCTCTCTTGTATGGCGTCCTGTTTTGATCGTCATAATCATCCTCCGATTCGGTTTCAGGTCCACTATCAGAGGTTTCATCTGCACATTCAAACGTCCCGTCTGCATCTGAATCATCCGTTTCTGAGGCTGATTGGAAATCATTATCCTCATCACCTAACGCCATTTGCGACTTTTTGGAGTTCGTCTTGACTTTGGCGGCTAGTTTGACCTTCTTGGATTTACGATCAGATGGTAAATCTTCATCGCACTTCCGCTTCTTATCTCTCTTATTATGAGCATCAGTGTGCTGGATAGGGAACCTTTCGTCACGACTGTCTTCAATTTCACTCCTAACTGGTCCGTTCCTACGACGATTACCACCATTCTTATCGAGGTCTTTCTTGTTTGCATTGAGATACAAGCCTTGCTTTTGATATGTCACCCAGTTGATTTCCTTCGCGATTTTTCCATTTTTCTGATTACACAGTGATCTACAGAAAAAGACCTTTCCGTGTTCGCTTTTGGGTACATGATCGGGCTCAGGATACTTGCGTTCAAACGCTTTTGGAGTTGTCACTGAGCATACTGATGAGATGGCGTTCAACTCAACGTCATCTTGTTTGGTGGTGGCAAAGATTTCCAACTAAAATGGTGCGGTGAGATGGTGACCTGTCACTTTCATATTTTATCGTATGGGCAGGGAGAATTTTACGCTCACATCAAGATTAACATTCGAAGGTCTTTTACTTCTTATCCTCCAAATCTCATGCGGTCGACACATCCACTGTGTTTGTTTTCGGTTGGCTCATGTGACAGAAATCATAGATGCACAGTCCTATGCTAATTCGATGTATACGTACTTCAATAGTGACATGATCTCCCAGCTGATCTTTGTAGATTGCCAACATTCGACCATATGCTTTGGCAGTTTGATCGCCAACTTGGCTGATTGAGACTACGTCACCGACACGGAAGTTGTAGGTCTTCCGTCCTTTCTTGAGCTGGAAGGATTCGTAGTATTCAAAGTTTTCGTCATCTGCGCTATACGGTCCTTCGAGCAAGACAATCTCATCGTCAACCACCTGATGCTGGGCTGTGGATAGAGTCTCCTTTGTATTGCTCCGCATGCTCCTCATGGTTGGCATATCTTCAAAATCAGTATTTTCCAGTGGTGTCTGCAACTATTGCTGCAAAGTGCAAATTAGTATAATGTCACCGCTGTAGCTGATTCAGTTACAATGATGGATGCTATGATGAGGCTACAGTGGAGTTTGGCGCCACGTCTAGAATGGATGCCGAGCAACGCCAAATGATCGCGGGTGCTGATCGTAGTACGCTTGATCGCAGGTGCCACGCGTATAACGACAACTGTACTACCATGATGCATGAACAACGCGACGGGATCTCCAGTTACTACCTTGCTGCCTACCGCTCACTATAATCGACATCATATTATTGTTGAGTTGAGGGAGATACGTGTCGATGTCGCTCACGTCAAATAGTATACATCATGCTAGGCCCTTGCCATTATTACCGTCTGGATTAGATCACTCAGTCAGACAGCCTACTCCTGGAAAGTTTACGGAACCACTACTGAATGATTTGCCTTGTTTAATAATACATAATTCTTTCTGAAACGATGTTCAAAGGGCTGACCAAACAACCGCATTCTGGACACCATCTCATTGGTTAGTGACATGCACTACTTATTGAACTTTCGATTTTCCAGTCTGAACCCCACCATCGTACCTAGTTGGACAAGTACTGTATAGCTAGAGTATGATGTGCAGTCTGATTAAAAAGGAACTCGGCAGAGGGCATCGAAGGCAAGGCCTTGTTAGGAAGAGGGGACACGCGATAATTTCGCAGATTTTAAACTACTTGTATGACAACTTCAGCGGAGGGATCGACATCCGTACGACATCGCAACATAGGAGCCTGGCCAGATCAATGTGGGCTATTCGGGGATGGCATTCTCACGATCCCTCGAGCCTGAGAAGCTTCACACACCACCCTCGGTATCTATTTAAACCTGCTATCCAACCTCCATTTTTACCGTCATCCCTCTTATTACTCCTCCTCAATCAACATCAGTCCAGCCATGATATTCAACTACATCCTCGCCTTACTTGTGCTCAGTATGACCATCTTTGCTCAACAACAAGAAAACGNTCCTCGCGTTGGCGCTGCTCCACTCCA
>QEAN01000534.1:0-11047 GCA_006535955.1 Synchytrium endobioticum | reverse complement strand
TCAATGGCTCTATAGACATAACAGCCTTTGTAATCCTCTTTTTCGCGTAGGTCGGGCCCCAGAACTATCCATTTCCATGTCCTGAACAAAAGCCTTCTGGCTACGACCAAGAAGTTCCACGTACAATGGTGGCCCAACTTCCTCAGTCCGATGAGGACAATCCTTATGCTGATGATTGGTGGGATAAAGAATGTGCCTTGAATCAAGGCGGCGGTAGTGATGGGAGATCCCACCCCGACGCTAGTACATTAGAGAACCAGGAGCTTTATGGTGGGGCATCAGGTATGGGTCATCGTAACCATCATGGCGCTGGTTACACCTCCGCTTCTCAGGATTATGTGAGTGTTCGAGTATCTAGAACTGCGGAAATATTTTGCGAAGGCGCTGAAAGTGATGATCGTCGCTCATAGGCTCCTATGGATCATACTCCCACGTACGATGGTGGACAAACAAGCGCAGATCAGGTAATTATTTTTTTCGATGGCTCTATGGACATAACGGCCTTTGTAAGCCTCTCATCCGCATAGATTGAGCCCCAGAACCGTCCAGTCTTACCCTTTCCTGAACAAACGGCTCGTGGCTACGACCAAGAACATTTCAACGCAATAGTGGCCCGCCCGCCTCAGTTCAATTACGACAGTATTCATGCTGGTCATTGGTGGGGTGATGAATGGGCGTTGAATCAAGGCGGCGGTAATGGTGGGGCATACCTGGCATACGAAGCATACAGTAACCAGCCCGGAACCAGTACATTGAGTTATCAAGAGTTTCCTGGTGGCGCATCAGGTTTGGGTCATGACGCAAAACATTCATCCGTGTATGAGGAATCGGTAAGTGCTATCATGGCTAAAAAATGTGGTAGTTCCTTGCGAAAGTGCTAAACGTGATGACCGTTACTTGTAGACTCTTATGCATGATTCTTACTTGTACCATGGTGGACAGACAAGTGTAGATCAGGCAAGTGTGCATTTCGATTGCTTTATGGATAATAGTCTTTCTAATCCTCTCATCCGCATAGATTGAGCCCCAGAACCTTCCAGTCTTACCCTTTCCTGAACAAACGCCTGGTGGCCACAACCAAGAAGATCTCTACACAGCAGTTACCCAACGTCCTAAGTCTATCAACAATATTTATGCTGGTGATTCGTGGGGTGATGGATGGGCGTTGAATCAGGGCGGCGTTGATAATGGGCCATACCTGGCATCCGAAGCATACATCAACCAGCCCGAAGCGAGTACATTGGGGTATCAAGAGTTTCCTGGTGGGGCATCAGGTATGGGTCATCATAGCCATCATGGCGCTGGTCACACCTCAGCTTCTCAGGATTATGTGAGTGTTCGGGTATCTAGAATGTCCTAGTTCTTCTGAGTTAAAGCGATCATCTTTATCCATAGACTCCTATGCATCCACGAGATCACGGTAGTGAAATCGGGCAGAATTCAGTTCATGATAATACCGCACATAAAGAGGATCACTATACCCTCGCAAAATATGGCAAGGGCCCTTTTTACGTAAGTGACAATTTAATACGCTTTTCGTCCCGAGAACTGACATAGCGGCATTACCGCAGCGACATATTCAGAAATAACCCCGTTTCGTTGCAAACGTGCTTGCAGAGATGTAGTTAAGTGAGGGAGATTTGGTGCTCAATATTTTGTTGTTATTATTCGTTGGTTTTCACATCATTCATGCTTGTGCTGTAATGTTCGAAGATTTCTCTCGCGAGGAGATGACATCCGAGTCTTGGCAGTACACTTCCATATTATCCATCTGTTACTTCTATGACATTAATCCTTCCAGCTTCACCGGGCAGCCTGTGGGACAGTTGCCCGTCATCGGTGCATCGTGTAACCAGCTGCACGTCATGGTTAGACCAAAAGTATATGTGACCGGAAATATTCGACACAGTATCAGATATTTCTATGTGACAGAGAGACAATCAATGTTCATTCATGCGTTGGATTTGTTTTTTAGTTTGCATGAATGATAAAACGATACAAGTAATATGACCAAATAACTACTTGCCTGTTCATTCATGCATTGGATTTGTTTTTAGTTTGCATGAATGACAGGCTTCCTTATTTATTTGTATAGTCCTACGTTTTCCTCATGTGCTCTGGCACAAGACCCCCCCCCCCCGTAAGTCATTTTCATCTTATTTCATTGGGAATGTCAACGTCTACCAAATGCAACGCGTGACTGCAACACGAAGAATTGGACGATTCATTTGTGGCCAGCTAAATGACTTTTTACAGCCTTCCTTACCGATGCCTCGTCATATCGATATTAGGAACAGCAGCCATCATAGCTGTCAAGGCTTTTTGGCCCAGTGAGGTTCCACAAGGTCTCATTGTACTACACGACTACATTACTAACTACCCGCTTGCAACCAGATACGAGTGCAGGAGAGAGCAGAACGGGATGAGTGATCGAGGACCTTTTCAGCCAAAAGTAATATCATTCAAGCTCAAAACCGCTCACACTGTGGACCTTGTTGAATATGCAAAAGTCCTCCAGTCGCCCCAAAACAAGTCTATGTAGAAACGGTTTAAATTGTCACATAAGATTATTCGAAGCAGGGTGGTCTGTAATCCGCATCAGAATGTACTTTGACGGGCTTGCCTGTGTTGGATTGGGGGGTTGGATACGCGTTGATGGTGCACGACTGTGATCCCCGCAGATGCACCTCTGCAGGTAATTTCTTGCCACTCGGACCAGATGGGTGCAGTGATTGTCGGTTTGGAGGATCGAAAATGGTTGTAGAGTCTTGACGTTTGGGTTTTTGGGGTGTGGCGGTTATCAATGGGGTATGATGGGGTTCGATACTGCAATTTGCGGGTGGAGGGACCTCGAGGGGTTTGCGTTTCAGATACTCCCGCACGTCGACCGAGCTGGTCGGATTTGCTGGGTCAAATAGGGTTCGCTTCAGTTCCAGCAGGTAGTTGCTGACGGTTAGCAAAGCAATGTCTTGCTTTGGATCTATTGTGGAATCTCTGACTGAGAATGTTGGGATTGCTAAGATGTTATGCGGTGTATAGGATGCTTTGTACGGTGTATCGTCAATCAGAATGGTGTTGTTCTGAGTGGCGAGGATGTGAGATGGGTGTCTGGATTCGGTTCGGTTCGCTTCGTGGGTACGTACCGGCGTCCAAAGACCTTGTTTACTTGGTGCTTGCGATCTTGAATTCTTTAGTGTACCGCCATCGCTGCTGCCTCTGCTATCGCCTTGCCGATCGATGACTTGGTTGGCGTGGCCGTCCAGGCCGGTTAAGCTGCTCGCAGCATGCGATGGAGAATAGTTCCAGACTTTAGACACGTCTTTGATACTAGAGTGATCCTTCCTGCCCTCCCTCACAGCGGAACAATGGGACCTGTCCCAGACGAACGCCAGGTTGTCAAAGTGGCGTCCAAAGACGCCGCGTGCCATGGGAACCGCATTCTTTGGCTGGGCTGACGTCCATGCGGCGACCGTGAAGTTGCTGAATAGGACTGACAAGAAGGGCTCGAGATGGCTGTGATGAGGAGGTTGACGTGTGTGTACATGGAATGATGGAATGTTGCGGAATACATACGGTCTAATGTAGATGCGGGCGGCATTGGAGGTGAAGCTGGGCTCGGGACAGTGCGGATTGGCCCTGGCTAGCTTCCGCTCTGCACTATTATAGATATTGTCGAAGGCTGTGCTTGTTAGGCATGGCATCCGCTACAATGAATGCCACCTGGTTGCATGCACAATCAGCGTATATACTTGCCCGTCCTTGACACGGTCAATTATGGTGCCATTCAAGTCCAGTATGATCAATAGACGGGGACGTGGTCTGGCCATGTTAGCCCGCCTACATTGAATGTCAGAAATCCCTCAATGAGATTTGGCAGGCCTGGGTAGAAACAATTACGCTTAGCAACGATGCATGGTCATCATCCAAGGCGACGGGTCTTCTTAGGAATGAAGAGGCCCGGTATATAAGTGCTTTGTAGGTATTGCATAGAAGCGTACGCTGTCCAAACATGTTGATTACAGTCATACTCACGTTGCCACATAAAGCTCCATTGCATTGCCCATGTCTTCCATCTACCCAGATGGTATCGCCCAGCAGCCATCATATGCTCCCTCGGCATGAACCTCATGTATGTATCGAGCATATCAGACGTGGAGGGCAGGTAACCAATGAAGTAGTCACCATCAGCGGCAGAAGCGATCGTCGCGAAACCTCTGACTACTTCGTTGTTATGGGATGCTACGCCGGCAAAGTCGCGCAGTTCATTTCATCCATTTCAACCTTTTGTTTGATTTTGGTTCCTGACGGTTAACTAAACTCCAGTCGGTCATCGGCGTTTGTGACGTAAGGAAGCTCTCCATAACAGTCTCGACATCAGACTGGCTGGTAGGTATAATGCACCATTTTTATGTCATTACAACATCGCTCAACTGGAAAGTTTTGTTGCCATGCGGTGCTTGATGGACATGGGCCTCTTGGATGGACGTCACGGATGAAAAGACGATCTCGTCGGAACACTCTATCTTCATGCTGGATCACCCAGTTCATTACATTCGTCAACTTTGGAAGATTCATCAGTCGAATCCCTAATAGTTTGAGCGCAGGTGATTGCGTCATCATTAATCAGCACAGAGCTATGGCTTCTACCTCATCATCCTCATCAGATGGAGAAATGAGAGCTTTTCGGCCGTCTGGTAAGTTCACCACATAGATTTGACCTTCTAACTGACAAGTTGTTGGTTTACTAAGCCTCTGCTCAACATAGTACTACATTTGGCATCCCTCACACCTAGATGTGGCGCGAAGATCCTCGAAGAAAAGACGTTTATATGGAACATTGAATCCTTCAGGACTGTGGTAACACGCAAAGGAACATTGACAGAAGGTTTTGAGTGCCGCGGTTCTAGATGGTAGGGCTTTGGGGTTCTAACAATGTACCAAGCTGACTAATGGATAACCGACATGCAGGAACATTTTTCTGCACAGCCACGGCAATGACGTAAATGCTCTTTCTGTTCTCTTCGGGCCTGTCTGTACTGTAAAGGGCCCCAACGCTTCATCGAGAGTCTGTGTAGAATCCTCCTTGGCCTTAGCTCATGCTGAGGACGACACCATTTTCACGCACGTTGGTAAGTCGCGCTCACACAACAAGCCTCGCGGTTTGCTTCGTTTCCCTCGCTTTGTACTCACATCGTCGACCCCACAGCTCTGAGACAGACGTTTATTCCAGGTGTCACAAACTGGGGTAGCCCGCGACGAGTCAATACTTTTGATTTGTCAAAAGTTCGCGATGCTTTTTCGAGGCCTATTTTGGAGGGAGACCGATTGCGCTTCGTTCTTTATATGAGGGTAATAGATACACTGGGTCAAGACCTAACGAAGACGTAAGTAGTCTCGTTGTGGACTGCGCAAAGCATAGTGTATGCAATTTCAATCTCTTGCACATCCCAATGCCAATCTAGTACCACAACTGATGACTGTCACGTGTACATTCAACCACCGGTTATATCGCCTAGATCATATGCCAGATATTTATTCGATGTAAAGGCTTCAGATGCAACAATAGCAGTGAAAAGGCCAGGAACGGAATCGGTTAAGATCCCAGTCAGCAAGCTACCATTGATGGCCTGTAGTCCAGTATTCGACGCCATGTTTAGGTCGGAGTTTCTGGAAGGCCAAACCGCAGGAGTCATAGTAGAAGATGCCGAAGAAACGCCCGTTCGCGCAATGATCGAGTTTGCTTATACAAATGACATCAGCACCAATTCTCTATCGTTGGAATACTACAAACAGCTCTATAATTTAGCAGAGAGATATGAAATCACAGACTTGCCTGCAATCGCCGCCGCCGGAGTTGTTAGTAATTATTTGACCATGGAAACTGTTTTTGAATTGCTTGACTTTGCCGAAAGGTGCATCGAAAGTTCATCTGCTTACTATTTATGACCTCTGCTTGCTTACGCATTCTTCACAGTAGATACTCAAACCAAGTTCTTTACAACGCCTTGTTTGAATTTTTGAGAGATCATCATACCATGTATAGCGAAAAGGGATGGATATTTGCTATTGAGAACGGTGGTGTTGGTGTTGCCAAGGCTATTTCGAGGCTATTGATAAAAAACGCCTTGGCATCTCAAGGATTCGTGTACATCAAAGCTGCTCGATAATGGTTGTAGAAGGAATGACCTTGTGAGATGAAAACGAGTATATTTACATATGTAGCAAACTCCGAGCTAATTTGTCCCTGGGTCAGTTTGAATGATGAGGTGGGTTGGTAGTTTAACCCACGGTTGTCCCAGGGGGGCGTCATAAACGAATAAACTTATGTGTTGGTAAATACTCAATAGAACATAGGCTCTCTTGATCACCTCAAAAATCAGTTCCAATGTACGTCTGCTCGATCTACATATGTGCAGACTCAACCCACTTGAGGCTGGAAGCATATTACCTAGTAACTATTACTACATACATCAGGAGCGGAACGGCACCCCCGTTTGCGTCATGCCTATCCTTATTCACTATAGTGGGGTTCATGTCATGAAGCTCCCAGTCGATGTATGGATCGTGAAAAGTCAACCAGCCTAATACCAAAACTTGATGGGGGACCGCGGTCTTCTGTGCCAGAAGTATATGACCCCTTGTTGGGGTCCCAATGACTGCCTCTTTTATCGATTGTATTGGAGTGAACTAGACTGGACTTTTGACTGATTTGATGACTTGATACCAAATACCACCTATTCAGATGAGAGTGCAAAGTGCTGAGACGCTGCTAAAGGAAAGGTATGATTCAAGGCCGCAAAGATATTTCAACTGAAATCAGTGTTCACGCGCCCCGTTTCCTCAGTTGTATTGAGCGAAATCAGGGATATAATCTTTTTACGGACAGTGCTGGCAAGTGGGAGACAGGTGCTGGAAATGTCACCCATCTCAACAATCAGCTGTCCAAGCATCACCACTCTCTTGGAGTTGAGGATTACGCAGTAAGTGCCGCGACGGCGTGGTTAGTTCTATGTTCTATGTTTGTCAAGGATAAAGTATACATCTTCAAGGCCCGAGGGGGGACTGGGCATGATGGTTATATTTACGCAACAGATCGCATCCTACCACACTTCTTGCAGATGTGAGAGCGGAAGCCCTTCGAATTCGCTTCATGTATATTGCAGGCGTGGCCCTCGTCCGTTCTAATCATGCATTATCGAACTAACTCGACGTCCGAAGTTGTCAAATCGACATTACAAGGTGGAAGTACAGAGTTCATATGATGGTGCTCTCACTGCTGCGAAGCAACGGTACTATATGCATCCCTTGTGAACAAACCAGTGAATAAATCATACGTCGGCAGCGCTATATCGCTCAGCAGCAAGCACCTTCACTTATTCCGTGAGTCCTGAACAGAGTAAGCAGACGGTACACGCGTTCGTTCGCAAAGTGCAAGCTTGACATGCAGCAGGACGTAATTCGTCTGTTGACTTGAAAGCCGATAAAATCAACACTACCACTTAGCCTTCCACGAAGGCGCCCTCATCTTAGGCTAGCTCGTTCACGGCCAAGCAGGGCTATTTCTGAATATGTCGCTGCAATTGCGCCGCCATGTCAGTTCTCGAAACGAACAGCGTCGGAATTCATCAACACTTATGCAAGGACCGATTCGGACTCGGGCTTTCTGTCGGACATCTGACGGCATAGTATGAAGCTTTGTGATGGTGTTAACTAGTCAGTGGTAATGTCTGTGTGACTGCTGTGGTTGAGACTAGCTTATATCACTATCTAGATAGTTGATGTTAATTACAGTAAATACCGTGCGAAACAAAATATCAATGTGTGTACACATTTAAAAACACTTCCTTGCACGGCAGGGGTTCGGAGGGACTCGAACCCTCGACCTCTCGCAATTGTGGACTTCCCCCTAAGCGAGAATTATACCCCTAAACCACGAACCCGTATACTTCATAGATGACTTCGTTGAAACGACATCATACAATCACGGAACATACTTCTCGGAAGGCCAACGACAGTGTTCTTGTTTAAATCCTTTTCAACGATCATCTGCCAGCCAATGCACTCAAACCAGGCATCTCATATTGTTCTGCCAGATCATATAATTGCTTTCGATGATCCGCACTTTCCAATTCCGCGGAAACTGCATTTGTATAGGCAAACTCCACCATGGCTCGTACTGATGCCTCAGAAACGTCGCTGATGGTAATGCGAGAGGACTTTGGTTCAGACATTCCTGCTTGGAACATTTTGTGGAAGACTGGGCTTCTATCGGCAACAACCAATTTACTGATCAAAATATTGATAGAGGTACCGCCTGGCCTTATCACTTCTATGATTGCGTCAGAAAGGTGAGGGTTGTAGAAGTACTTGGCGAAGGTTTTGGGAGCTAGTGACGGTTTTGGCAAGTAGATCGATGCGTCTTTTCGTTTCTCTACTTGGACGATATCGTTCCAAGGGGACCAGGGCTCCCTGGCGACGTTCTCATCTTCCGTATATTGTTCGATGACAGGGTCATCGTTGCATACCAGTTCTGCGGAATGCGTGGAATCATTGTGATTTTTTCGAGGATGCCGTTCAAAGCTACGGTTTTTGCGTGTCTAAAATATTGGAGGGTAAGTCAACGACTGGCTCGAATATCGTACAGGTACAGGGCCTGCCTGATTCATGAAAGTCCTCCCCAAGCGGCTGTTGTAAATTGGGACGTTACATACACTTTGGAAGGTCCAATCTCCCTCGCTATTCCAATTCTTGATGACTCTTAACGTGTTAGATGAGTTGAGTTCTGGCATTGTTTTTTGTGACTCATAAGCACTTATACAAGAATGGATGAGGATTAATTCTTTGTTAAGAAGGACGAAAACACGTGATTTAATAGTTGAAAGCCCGAGTCCGGCTTACCAATTCGTCCGCTTATTGTCGGACATCTGACGCCATAGTATGAAGCTTTGTGATGGTGTTAACTAGTCAGTGGTAACGTCTGTGTGATTGCTGTGGTTGAGACTAGCTTGTCTCTGTATCTATATAGTTGATGTTAGTTACAGTAAGTACTGTGCGTAACGAAAGTGTATACACAAATAAACCATTTCTTAGCATATAGAAGGGGTTCGGAGGGACTCGAACCCTCGACCTCTCGCAATTATGGACTTTACCCTAAGCGAGAATTATACCCCTAAACCACGAACCCGGTTGCTTCATGCTTAATGTGACTTAGTCGTCGAATTAGGCATACTATTGCTACCATTCAGTTCGCCCGCTTTCAGTACGCGCACCTTCATAGAATGCGATATATTCAGCGGCAATTTTCTCTTTTTTGGGTCTAAACCGCACCGGATCATCTTTGGACGTCCCATGGCCGCGCGCCTCATCCGCTGACGCAGATGCCCTCGGACGCCTACAGTTCTGCCACATTCCTATACACCCAGAGTGAAAGTACATATCCGATATTAAATTTCCATCCAGGCAGTGAAACGTGAAGAGTAGGGTTTCCTCACAACGTGTGACTATTGAAAGGCGCTGATGATGGTCGCATCATAGCAGCTGTCACGTTTGTGTCTTATAGCGAGTGATCCGACCACCTACTGTACCCGTTCTTTTAGTCCAGGTAGCATTCCAATGATTTGGTTGCTAAGTACAGTGTCTATATCTGCTGCATCAGTACTGCCAGCATAGCATTACATATATCAGAATCCTCTCCATGCGGAATACCCAAGAACTCATCACCCCACAGAGCCTGTACCTTTTCAAGAATTGGTCGGACTCTTCACCACGCGTTTGTATGCGTGGCATGTTCTGTGGTGTCCCTCGAAACTTGACAGTTCTTTCTTCAATGAAGAATGAATCGTAAATAGCAAATAATAACTAGGAACGCCATGAAGATACTAGCCATTGTTACGATATCACTATGTTGGACGTCAATTGCCCTGGCAGGTCGTCATCGTGTGAGTGATTTTCCTCATCCTTCAGTGGGAATGTCAACGAATGGATACGATGGAATCAGATTGTATCACATCAGATAGTGAAAGTGAAAGATCCATCTTTGCCATGACTTATGACTGCTTTATGCAGGATTTCCCATACTGATGCCTCATCGTCGAATTAGAAACCCCGCTTTTCGACACTCCTTGCACCCCAGTATACCAAGAACACCAAAGGTTTCCCACAACCTTACAACTACAAGAAAAGGGCCGAAACGTCCGTCGACGACCTCTGGAACTTTTTAAAAATCGGAAGTCAGCTTATGGAGGAGAAAGGGAACGAGCTTTCGGGAAAACAAAAGGGATTGGGATTTGGCGACACATGGGGAAATACCGCGCGGTCGAAAGAGGCTTTTCACCTCGCTAAGGAACTTGAACGGTTGGTACGTGTCCAATACTTTGGATCTCTTCATTCATTCTGATATCCACTCTGCCACTTGACTCGTCCATTGCACATTCGCAACTAGACATTCACTGATAACTCCCTTGGTTTGCCATTCGACGATCTGCGAAAGTTTGCCGACTTTCATGCATTCGTTCCTGCGGAAGCACGTGTGAAAACTCTCCAGATAATGAAGGAGTTTGGCCAATCTCGACTGAATTCGAGGTTGTTCGTAGCGAAATACCGAGCTGAAGTTTTGAGGATGGTGCGATTTCACGAACGAGTTTTGTGTCAATGCGCTTGATTCGAATGTTGTATACTTACTGCTAGCCTTTTCACCGATGCCATTCAGAGGATTGACGGATCAACTGCGAAGGGTAGAAGGCATCGAGGCAATCTCGACGAACTACGTGCTGATATCGCCAAGATGGAAACGGCAATTTCGTACCGCGAGGCCGGTTACGACAGATTAATTAAGACATTCCAAGGGTAAGGGCTTCATACAAGATTCTCATATTTGTCGCCTCCCCTTGGGGAGATCCCTACTCAGGAGCTTACGGACAAGCATCGGTCGCATCATGTTAGGGCCAGCGATACAGCTGTCATTGATAAAGGCAAAGCACCGATGGGCCATGGTGGACAAACAAGCGCAGATCAGGCAAGTATTCTTTTCAATGGCTCTATAGACATA
>QEAN01000533.1:0-11048 GCA_006535955.1 Synchytrium endobioticum | reverse complement strand
GTACATATGTTGTACATGATCCAAGATATATTTACCTTTGATCCACTCGCTAGTACATATGTTGTACATGATCCAAGAGTTAAAGCATTGGAGGGTGAAGTCTCCAATAACTCTTGGGTTTTATATTACAAAACAAACAAGATTCAGATAATAATAGACGCGTTTGAGGATAGCTTCAAGTAGGCGAAGTATCCGATTGTCGCGTAATCGTGACATGGTGATGGTTTTGTCATTTTGGTGATATTGCACGTATCACAATCATTGCCCACCAGTTGACCTAAATGGACCATTCTGCGATGTTCCAACAGGGTCAAGCTGGTATGTAATTCATCGTTGATGTCAGTTGTAGTGGTTTCGTACATGTTATTCTGACTTCGTTTCAATTGTAAGCACATTTGGCCATATCTATCGAAGAATTTCCATGCCCCAGGCGTGCTTCTATCGTCGGAGTACAATCCCATGGTTGTAAGTTGGCCGTATGACAATAGATTTCTGGTGAGCTGTGGAATATAATTTACACCATCAGTGCTTAGTGACATTATTTTCCCACCAATAATGGTTTTCAGATCCATCGTTCTAGATCCTAAAATTTCTATACGACTTCCGTCTCCTATGATGATGCTTCCATTTCTTTGTTTGAAGTTATTCAGAAGGGATCTGTCAAAAGTTGACGTCTGAGAGCATCCTGAATCCATTATCCATCGACTTCTGCCTCTACCAGATTTATCAATGATTGATACTGTAACATGGTACTCGAGCTCGAACATATCCAATTCATCTATACTAGTAAGCGCAGATTCACTGACTCGACCTGATTCTTTTGATTTGCGTTGAATTATGTTATTTGACACAAATGTTGAAGGTCTCTTGGAGTCATTAATCCCTTCCGTCGTGCCAACATGATGCTGCACGATGGTATTTGTTCCCGCAATTTGGACATGCGGCTTTGGTAGGCTGTTGGATTCTGTATTGTCGATCTTGTTTATGATTCTCAGTTCTTAGTGCCAAATCTCCATCTCGTTTTGACACCTTGAGCTCACTCTCTTTACTCAACAGTTTTGCTATGGCGGTGTCCAGAGCAGGTAGTGGTTCCATCGCGGTAAGAATTTGCTTGGTCAGATCATACTCCGAATCTAAACCATTCAGTAGAATAAGTAGATACAGATCATCTAGTTTGAAACCCAGGGATACTAGTTTGGATTTTATAATTTTGTATTCGTTGGTTACCTCAGATATGGTACGGTTATTCTGTTTAACTCCTATGAGGTCTAGGAGCAAACTATACTTTGATGAACTGGTAGTTGATTGGTATGTGGCGTCCATATATTCCAGGAATTCTTTCGTGGTTGTATATATGTCTTCATATTCACATATGGATAATCTGACCTCAGTAGTCAGAGTACTGTATAGCACACCCAAGAGCTGTTCATCTATCTGGTTCAGCATTTCTTCCGTATAGGAAGAGGATGACCTGTTTACCTTATCAGATACAAGGCAGCGAATTCCATAGGCTCTGGCTAGATCATTTACTTTCCATTCTAAGTACGAGTCTGGCTTTCCATCGAATGACTTGAGTTTGTCACTCCCATTGAATTTAAAGTTGGAGTGAAATACAGCTGGATGATGACTACTAGCTGATGCACTACCATGAATCGTAGCCTGCACCTTATTATCCCCGTTGGCCATTTACTGAGACTTTTAATCTTTGTTGACAGCTGTCACTGTTTTCAGACGCACGTGGTTGGATTGTTTAGTGCATTTAAGAAAACAGGTGTGTCAAAGCGAACTTTTATCTTAGGGTCAGCGATCAACCCGCGCGTGATCAACAACACCAACACTTATTATATTGAATCAGAATTTGAGGTGGGTTGAATTTGAACAGGTTGTAGTAGATACACAGGAAAATTCAACAGAGTATTGTAGCAAATGAGTGTCATTCAGTGTCTAAATAATGAGAAAGACAAATTATCAATGCAGACATCGGGATATAGCGTGTTCAATGTGTTTAGAGTAGAAGCTCAGCTCCCACACCCACAAGAAACTACTCATTCTTCTTTGGTAGAGAAATGACCATTCAATGTGCCATTGCTCTTGTCATTAGAAGCAGCAAGAGCAGCAGCAGCAGCAGCTTCAGACTTTCTAGCTTCTTTCTTTTTGTAAGTTTTGAGGTAGAAATCGATAAACAAGATCAAATAGCTGGCGAATAAGACACCAGATACTGATGCTTGGGTAACTGGATCAGCTGCGTAGCAGTTCGGTACTGTCTTGAGCCCATATGCCGTTTTCATCCATGGGAAGTACTCGTTTATAAAAATATTGTAGGACATGTAGGTCACCATGGCAATGTCCAAGACGAATTGGGAGATTTGCATACTAGGTTTGTGATATCAATACAGTCTTGCAAAGCGTCAGACACACAGCATCTGTGTTGCGCTGGGGTAGGATGAAAGCTGGTATAGTGCTTACGTAGTGAGGTGCTTCTTCCACCAGATATTTCTCTTGGAGACAGTAGATACAGCATAGTACTATTATCAATCCATTTGTGGGCATCTTATTCATGAAACGCACCAAGATCAAAACCGTTAATAAGTACTCACGTAGTACATGAATACATGTACAGCCAAATTTAAAACTACGACTACCCAAGTGGAGCTAGTGGGTTTCCATAAAAAGAGGTATGCGAATCCAGCAGTCTATCAATACAGAACCCGAGTATGAATATGTGTACGATTATGAAAGCATAAAACCAAACTAGCTTACGGCAGAGTGGTGGTAGACATGCAAAAATTCCAGTGGTCTCTTTTTTAAGACCAAAAAAATTGTATCTATGAACTCCCATAATTTAAAGATATAATTCCAATAGTAAAATAGTTCCAATCGTGGTGTATACGCCTACGCCAAGTCGGCTGTTACCAACAGAGACTGAAGGCGGTGATGGCAACGTACCTCTTTGTTACACATGACATATGCGAATCCATGTCGTATCCACATCGAAAAGACTTGTTCGGCAACCAACAACCATAGTATCAATGATCCGGCTGACATGATTACATTGTGTACGAATACAAGTTGTTTCAGTTCGAACGGTTTATGGCTCTTCATGATTTGTGTCCCAGCGAACATCACCATGAGATAGCCGACACACATAGCGACTATTGTATATGCATACAGTTAATAATGATGATTCCGGTGGTTGCTGGTTGACAGCTTTCAGGCTCGAGTTGTGATGTCCGCTCCCCAACCATCACATTCGTGCAGTAGAGGCGTATGAACCAATTGAGAATCGATTCTGCTTACCACATACATGTCCTCTTCCGAACGGTAAATCGAAATGAAACTTGAATTCATCGGGGCTCCAATTCATGGTCCTGGCCAGAGTGATGTCGAGGAATTTGTTCGTCGGTTGTAGATAAGCTAGTATACCCATGGTGACACGCTGCTGCTTGTATGGGACAAATTGCCAGTGCTATGGTACTATCTGCACTATCACTCTTGATGCAACCATTTGATGGAGATTTGGGTAGAGGTTGGAACTTAGCACACAACTTTGGGGCAGTAAGTGATAACAACATTTCGGGTTCTCTGGCGGCTATATCGGCTATATCGGCCGGGCATGGCACCTGACGCATATATGGAGGAGGTTGTCACGTTACGGTCAATACTCCACATCTGCCACTGCCTTCGTTGCGGCGACGGCTGGACCCAACCACAACTTGAGCATTCCATGACGTCTTTATTCATTCAAATTCACATTCTGATTGTTATCTGATTAAACTAGAGGCAAATTACTATGGCACAGTTGCGGCACTTTACTATGCTGCAGAAAGAACTACCCAGCAAATAACCAAGTTTAGAGGTTACCACGACGATCCTGTTCGGCTTCTAATGCCTCAAATAATGCCTAGTTGCGTTTTGACGTTCAGCAAAGCAAACAACAAAATGCCAGGGTGTAGAACGCCTACTTTGAAGTTACCAGCGCCGAAACCCTGATGGTTGTTTCGTTGTATGATTTCTATAAATAATGTTGGTCGATCCTCCACTGGTTTAGAGAAAATCTGGTTTCAAGATGAATGTTAACTTTTGTGAAACGGCCAAGCATAGGGGTGGTAGAACACCATACCTGTAAGAGGTACCCATTCTCATCATAGTCGACCAATATATGAAGCTTCTGAAGAATATGTAGGGGTTCTTTGATCCTGACTGCCGAGTGTCTCAGCCGTTCCTTCAGGTTCTCGTAGTATGCAGGAGGAACTATATTCAGCCGTGAGTTGATGTGGAACACGGTGAATCAAGTGGCGGACATCACGTACTGGTCAAGAACTCCGCACCACGATCCCTCATGGCACTGACCGCTTTTATGATGTCGTCCGTTTTCAACGCGAGATGCTGCACACCAGCACCACCGTGGTAATCCACATATTCCTGTATTTGAGACTTTTTTTTGCCGTTAGCGGGTTCATTGACTGGCATTTTCACAGTCTCGTCCCAGTCAGTCATCACAATGGACCTTAGAGCGGAGAATTCTGTGTGGATCTGTTTGTCGTCAACGGACCAGAAGCGATGGAAGTCTAGTGCACTCTCGTAAAAGTCGCAGACTGGTACCATTTCGTTGTCTGGTTGGTTTCCGACTATGTGGTCTAATAGCTTTAATCCAACCGGTGGTCTATTTAGTCCTTGCGGGGTGAGCAAGAAACAGCATTGACGGGGCGGTGGAATCACACAAGCACGTACAGCAATTGGACAATTGGATCGGGACGAGTAGGAGCCTGATACTGTGGTAGGAAAGCGCCTCTGTAGTTCTTTGTTTCTACAAAAGTGTGTTCGCAATCACCGTAGGTTGCGACAGTTGCAAAGACTACGGTTCCATGTTCATCTGATTCTTCCCATGGTTCTCGCACTGCTTTGGCGCCGCGAGCAACCGCTTTCTACATACAAGTTGGGTTATGTGAGTTTAGTTACCGAAATACGGACTGGTTTTCTTGGTGCCGACCTCCCACACACTGCGAGCATCGTCGACTTTAAATGCGACATCTTTGACAGCATCTCCATGCAGGCCTAGATGAGCCGAGAATAGTTGATTTCCAGGATTGAGTGGGGATTGGAACACGAATGCAATGTCTCCTTGTCGAACCACATGGCTACATGTATCACGGTGGCCGGTTTCCAATCCTACAGATTTGAATTTTGTCAACGCTGGATGGGCTCATAGAGTGCAGTCGTCATGCTTTAGCAGCCCAATATAGGTGGAACCAAGCCAGAGTGCCTGACACCCAACGCACAAGCCCGCAAAGCAAGTACCTCTGTAGCCAACATATTCGAATCCGACTATTAAGTAGTGTGAAGTTCAGAGTTCTGATGGCTGAGCAGGAGAATCATAGGTGCCACTCACATCTTGTAATGTAGTACGAGGCAGCCTGTTTTGCATTGCCAACCCAGAAAGTAAGATGGGAGCTACATGTAGAATGTCACGGTTAAATGGCGGGCACTTGTGCCCTGCTTCTCCATGCAGATTGATGATAGGATCAGGTGTTGAGTCATCAGGACGCAACAAGCATCTCCGACACGATAGAGCGTACAGCGGACATAGGACAGGGACAGCACTTACAAGCCTCGATATCTCACGCCTTCTGGCCGTGGTCCCTTGTCAGCGTTGGCGTATGAAGTCATTGTGACGTTACTAGTTGGTACTTGCGTGACCCCGCTCGAGAGGGTGCGCCGAGGCAGCACCTCACGTGGCCAGCACAGCAGACGAATCCGCGGCCAGCCGGAAGGCCCATTTAAGTACACGTATGTATGGCAATCCCACATGTGTGACGTATTAAAGGAATTGGCCTGATTATGCCATCACAATACTGTCCTGGTTTAAACTTTAAAGGCGGGTTTGGACTTTGCAAACACACAATTTTCCCAACTCGTGCTCGAATACTAGTATACTGATTACTCAATATGTCGCGCATGTTTGTGTACCGGTTCCTGGGGGAGTACACTTCTATCGCTAGTCGTCATCAATGCACCAGCTTTTCACGCACAATGTCATGTGGCTGTCTTGGCTACTCATCTGAATCGCGTCGCATTGAACTTGTGAATGAGTTTCTGTGAAGATGGGCCGATGCTATGTCGTGAATGTAGAATGTGATTCGGGGTAAAGCAAATGTAATCACTGTTGCAAGATCAGTGGCTCTGAGTAATATGCATGCAAGCAACGCGCTTATGCTTGGTAACAGACTGCATTTGCATCCAGTCGCGGTCACTATCCATGGGGCGTCGATGCATTCACGCTTAATGCCTTCTTTATACTTAAGAGCTTACTGATCCTTAATACTTCAATACCGACTTCCGCTCCTGCTACTAGATGCAAAAAACAGTATCGGTGATAGCCATCGCGCTATGCGCACAACTGCTGCCTGCCGATGCTGATAGGCCGCGAGGAGTATCAGACAAAGGAACGTCATATCCGTTTCAATTGGACGTTGATGGATAAACGCATCATGTCATGGAGTTTGGAGTATGCACTTGTGGAATATAGTAGCGTGCCTCACCATACCTGGCGAACTTACGAATCCTCCCTCCTCCATAGCTACCCTCAAGCATGTTCTGACGCCCATTCATAAACATTAGACCTTGCATTCTATCAGCCACTTCCTGGAAACAAATTCGAATGTCGAGATGGTTCTGCCACTCTACCATACTCGGCAGTGAATGATGATTACTGTGATTGTCGCGATTCTTCTGACGAACCAGGTATATGCCTTGATGTCTTTCGCGAAGATTGACTTCTCGTTGCTCATCCTTTCCTATTGATGTAGGCACATCCGCGTGTTCCATGGCTACATTTTATTGCCAGAATGCAGGGCACATCGCTGGGACAATCCCAAGTTCACGAGTGAACGATGGAGTCTGTGGTATGCACATAGTCTCAGTTGCTGAGGGGGGGGGGGGTTTCATTTTTTGGCTTCAAAGAGACACAAACAATCGGATACAAAGCATAGATCCTGAATGTTGTGATGGATCTGATGAATGGAATTCGTCAATTAAGTGTCCTAATATATGTCAGCAAGTGGAGGAGTCGTATCGAAAGAAGCTGGAAGCCCAGGAACGTATTCGTAAAGAGGTAAAGTGTGCAATCTTTTGTCCCTCTTATATGTGTTCTAAGGTCTTTATAAATCAGGGCCAAGCTCAACGACGAGAATATATCAAACTCGGAAAGAAGGCAAAAGTGGCCATGATCGCTCAAATCAAGAAACTAGAAGAAGAGTTGAAGAAGGATGCGGAAACATTACAACAGCTACAATGTAAAAATGTCTGAGATTCCATTGCCATACATACTGACCCATAATTATCTATAGTCGCAAAGGAAACGGCGGAAAAGGCCGAAGAAGCAAAAAGAGAAGCCGAGGAACAAATAGGTCCGCAATGTTCATTTAGGCTAAAAGAGTACACAAAGTCAACAAAGGACAAGTTTGATAACGTCGGAAAACTAGCAAAAGAAGCTCAGGACTTGTACGATGGATTAGATGATGAATGTAAATCCAAATCTACGTCGATAGCAGCCACAATACGAGCAATCCATCATGCCACCGGCGGATTGGTAAAACCAGGCCCTCCCACTGGCTCAGATGGAGACTTAGAACGTGAAGAAAGCGACGGGGTAGCCAGTGATGATGGTGTTGATAGTAGTGAAACAACGCCAGCATTTCTCGCTCAACCTGCCGCTTTACCGTCAGTATCACCTGATACTGCAACTCTAGCCTTCTCTCCACAGCCGATTAGTGATAGTGCGAGCAAACGTGAAACACCGTATATGCATCCATGTGACGACATCGGGACACCCTTCACCAAATGCTTAACGACCACTATATCAGACAGTATCGAATCATTGAGGAATAGCATAACAACACCATTTTACTGGAAGGGCTGGTCTTCATTGAAAAGATCCTTCTATAAGATGATGGGTGAGCTTCCATCAGAACCACCAGACTTTTCTCATCTGTCCAGTGATGTTACTAGAGCTCGAGATACGTATAATGAATTTGAGAAGAAGAAGAATGAAAAGGAACAAAAGTTAAGGGATTTGAAGTCGAAGGCCGGTAAAGACTTTGGTCCTGCTGGGGAATGGGGCAGTTTGGATGGGAAATGTTTTTCTGGTGATTCTGCAGAGTAGGTTCTGGAGTATCTCGGCTGATGCAACGTGCTGAGACAATGGCTTATGCAATCAACGCTAGGTACACTTACGAAGTCTGTCTTATGGATAAAGTGTTGCAGAAACAAGGAAGTGGATATAGTATTGATTTAGGGTTAGTACAGGAGTTGGTGATGATCGTGTTTCCGTTTTGTCTGACTTGAAGAACAACCATTAGTAAATTCAGTCGTTGGGGTGGCCGTGACTCGTCAGCTCTTCCAGGAAATCAAAAGTATACTCGAATGATGTACGAAGACGGCTTGGCGTGTTGGAATGGACCAGCTAGATCTACGGAAGTCGTGATAGAATGTGGAGCCAAGAATGCGGTGGTGTCTGTATCTGAACCATCGAAATGTGAATATTTGGTTTATATAGCATCGCCTGCTGCTTGTGTAGATCCAAGTGGCGTTGAGGATTCTTTTGAATCGGCCGATCATACGGAGATGGTCGGGGTTGTAGCTGAAGGTGTTGATGCTGCAGTGCCTGTATTTCACCCAGACTTGTGATGTCGGTGTAAGCGGAAAACGATGATTGTTGAATAACAAATGAAGCTCAGTTGTGTGCTATCCGTTAAGTGCGCGCGCCGTCTTGAAATAGCGACCGGCGTCCCCGGTCCTGTTGCGCACGGGGTATGGCGCGTGCGAAACGGAGTGTTGCACGGCCGAATAGGAATTTCAACAATGAGGGCTGCCAGATGCCCACTGAGAGTATGTGCCCTGTCGATACCCGTGCGGACAGCCAGGCGTGCATTCCAGCTATCGCTACTCTTACGCCTCACGCATCACAATAGCTCGCACATGTCCGGGCCGTGTCAACGACCCCGATACCTCGAGCACATCCAGCGGCCGTTCAGAGACCAGCGGAAGCTGCTCATAGGACCAAGTTATACGTCAACGGAGAGTTCCTTGACTCCCAAACCAGTCAATGGTTTGAGTTACGAAATCCGGTACTGTGACCGCACAGCATGAACATGCATCAGGGAGGGCTTCGCGAACGAGACTTATTCATATCACGGTAGGCCACGCAAGACTTGGTGACCATGGTGCCACAAGCAACACCGCAAGAATTGAAACATGCGGTCCGAGTAGCTGAGGATGCGTTCAAGAGCTGGAGAAAGACCAGCGTCTTGACGCGTCAACGAGTGATGATGAACTTGCAAGCTCTTATTCGTGAGACCATGGTTTGTATTGTAGTTACTATTGCAAAAGGTCTCGTTTATTCACCTAACCATCGATACAAATCTAGGACGATCTAGCCAAATCAATAACCACAGAACAAGGCAAAACATTTGCTGATGCTAAAGGGGATGTTCTACGTGGATTGCAGGTGGTTGAGAATAGCTGTGGAATACCTTTCATGCTGTTGGGGGAGACACTACCCGTATCTGCTGACATGGATACATATACTGTTCGTCAGCCATTGGGTGTTGTTGGTGGTATCACCCCATTCAACTTCCCGGCTATGATTCCGTTGGTGCGTTTGAACTACCTGTCATGTTACTAGACTCAAACCTCATGATGAACAATGAAATTTAGTGGATTTTCCCACCAGCAATAGCTTGTGGTAATACAGCCATCATAAAACCATCAGAACGAGACCCAGGTGCTGTGATGATGTTGGCGAAATTAGCGGAGGAAGCTGGCGTACCTAAAGGTGTTTTAAATGTGGTGCATGGTGGCGTAGACACGGTCAACTTCATATGTGATGATCCTGCAATCAAAGCTATTTCATTCGTTGGATCAGATCAAGCTGGCAAATATATCTTTGCGAGAGGAACTGCGAATGGGAAGAGAGTTCAAGCGAATCTCGGTGCCAAGAATCATGGTACGTTCTGGCTGCTGGCTTGTCTTCCGCTTTCTCCAGATGTCCCAAATCCATCACAAATATCCAGGTGTGATCGCTCCTGACGCCAACAAGAACCATACACTAAATCAACTGATTGGTGCTGCATTTGGAGCAGCTGGGCAAAGGTGTATGGCGCTATCGACTGCTGTATTCGTTGGCGAAGCACAAAGTTGGTTACCGGAACTAGTTGCAAGAGCCAAGAAGCTCAGAGTCACTGGCGGTTTTGAAGTGGACGCGGATTTAGGTCCGCTCATTTCTCCACAGGTTTGTTGTGGAGATTTTATGTCTTGTTAATTGTCTGATGCATCATGATGCAACCAGGCCAAAAAACGAGTTGAAGACTTGATCCAATCCGCCGCTGACGAAGGGGCTACGGTCCTTTTGGATGGTCGAGGAATCAAGGTCGGTGTCGCGTTCAATTGTCATGGAATCTGATTCACGCAACATTGGGCGAACGAAACGGACGGTGCAGTTATGTGCCTCGTGTTTGCTAAGCGCATTGCTATATGAAATAGCCCAAGGGGTATGAAAAGGGCAATTTTGTTGGTCCTACAGTCATCGCCAACGTTAAACCAAACATGAAGTGTTACACAGAGGAAATCTTTGGTCCTGTTTTGGTTTGTTTGAATGCTGAGACCTTGGGCGAGGCCATTGAAATAATCAACTCGAATCCATATGGTGCGTTTTGGAAGCTTTTTGGTTGCCCTCCGACCAGTATTTTATGCAACTGACCAATGCCAATTCTTGCCACAGGTAATGGAACTGCCATATTCACCAATTCAGGGTCTACCGCCCGGAAATTCCAAGAAGAGGTTGATGTTGGTCAAGTTGGGTGAGTTATGGCTGAGTTTTCTTGTGTCTCGCTATGATACTTATTGGTTAAACCGCAGAATCAATGTTCCTATCCCAGTTCCGTTACCCATGTTCTCGTACGTCTCTTTGGTGTAGGTGTTGGCTATCGTGCATGTGAACTGACAAACAATTGATTTGGCAGATTCACCGGTTCTCGTGGTAGTATTCGAGG
>QEAN01000532.1:0-11058 GCA_006535955.1 Synchytrium endobioticum | reverse complement strand
TATATTGTCAGCTGCCATCACATCTCTGTGATACCACTTGTTGTAATGGCGGCAATACAAGCGGCGCATAGCTGGCATCTCCACAGACTCCTGACAAAAAGGGCACTTCTTGGACGTATAATACTCATTGACCCCACAATGGCATATCCAAGAGGCCGGAGCTTGCGGATGAGGTACCTGATAAACATGGCATGGCGTGACTTGGCCGACTTAAAGTCACCCATTTCTATGGCCACCATCATCTTCTTGTCACCCGATAGTTTATGGCCCATGGACTCGCCCACCATTTCGACAATACACTCCATCACCCTATCTAGTTCGCCACTTTTTGCTTTATCAACATCCCACCGCTTCCTCTTGTACCTCTTGGAGCTATAATAAGTACGCGCAATGTCATATGGTATGACAAAGCGTTCGAGGAACTCAGCCCAAGTCTCCTGGTCGGGCTGGGCTGCAGAAATAACTTCCGGCTTGTCGGCCTCCAGCCAATCTCTGTAGCGCCGATCGGGTTTGGCGAGGCATTTGGTGGTCACGGCTAAATTACGTCGTTGGTTTGGGTGGTTGGGGTCGAAGGCCACTGCACCTGTAATGCAGGTCGCCCCGGGGTCTAAGGCAATAATTCACGCTTTTTCGTGCGTCGATCGTAAGGTCTTATTGTGGAAGATGTTGGGGAGATTGATAGCATCTTCCACCCTACGATCGGTGGCGATGACTACACCCCACGACTCGGTGGTAATGCGACGGGAATATATGCTGATGCAGACCCATGGAAATGCTGCCTCTACTGACAGACGAAATTCGTGGCGTGGAATCCATCAAGACATTTAGTAAGAACCTCATAGAGCCATACCATCCGCCATCATCATGACAATCCTGGAAAGGACTTGTTGACATGAAAGCGTCGTCGTGAATTACTAGCTTCCATGAATACCAGTCGTATATACATGTATATGTTGAATATCAATACATCAAGTCATAGTAGTCCATCTTCCCCCCTCCTCGCGGCGAGCCCTTGCACCTGGAACACTTTCTCGAAACTTTAAATACAGACGAGCCTATACTACTATACCATCAAAACAGATAGGAGTCTCAGGGAGGCATTACATCAATCATATCGGCTGGCGCATCCTCACTCGTGATAATTCGGGAGACACCTTGGCCTTGAGCTGACGAGGTACGGTGAGTACCGTTCATCGCATCTCTAGCGTGCCTACCAAAAAGAAATAGACCCATCATCGTTTTTGCGAACGCATCTGGATGGGATTCCTGATAATCCCGTAAATTCTGCAAGTAACATTGATAAAGTTCTTTTCCATTCATTAAAGGTCGCTGCGGAAGGTGTGCGTTCTTCATAATGAATTCCAACTATTTGAGTAAGTAAAGAATTGACGGAGTTTCAGGCGGAGCATATGGGTGACTTTAAGAGGTAGCTTACAAGGTAGACAGTGAACCCAACTGCATTGAGCGGATATGACGTCCATTTCCACCTTACACAACAGTTTTCACCTCCCCAAAAGAGTACACCCAAAGCTCTACCCAGTACAGCCGATCGATACTACAAATTCGGACAAGAATGAGCTGCACATTCGCAGACAATGACGAAAAAAGTCAATGATGAAAGACTAAATAAATCATACCTTATCGCCAACGTGAATGTGGGAGCCTTTTTGCAAAAGAGCCCGACATTGTGTGATGACCCGATCATTGCTGCTTTCGTCTGGCAAATTCAGTATATACCGCAGATTCTGTGTCAATAGTACCCTGTGCTTGCGCCTGATGGAAGTTGCTCTCGCAGCGATCTGTACGAGGCAAAGAGATATCAATCAGTGACCTATTCGGCATTTTCGAAATTTTGAACTCACAGCCCCATCTGTGTACTGTTGTCTATAGGCTTGATGCGACCCAAAGGCTTGCAAAGAGAGTTCTTCCAAAGTTCTCATAAAGTGAGCATCATACTACATTATGATGGAGCGCGTTCCAGTGCCTGATTTCACTTTTGCTATAAAATCGAAGCGCAAAACACATCGCCGCGCGGCGACCATGACAACCATTATAACCTACCTCGAAATAGAAGCTATTTTCGCAAGCATGCTTGAACACCAAATCCGCAAATTTTGCCTTGCCATCCCGCTCCTTGAGTGGTGGTGTGTAACGAGCGTTCTCTCCATCCTGTGGCAACGCTCCTCCGACCTCCTCTTTTATTTCTCGAGTTTCCTGCTCATTGTTATCATTCTTCGCTGGCATTTTAGTTACAAGAGGATCAGTATGGACGGGCACGGATGTGCTACTAGTGGCGGTCGTGGCTGCAGGAGTTATGCTGCTATTATGAGGTAAGCGCGGCGAGGACACGGAGATGGATGAAGTTGATCTAGATGGAGCTGGAGTCACTGGTAGTGGGACTTGTTCTTCGTCTGGTGGTTTGTCGACTTTGATGGTTGATACAAATAATTTCAATCTGTTGTTTTCGTTTTCTAATGTGCCCATGCGGGTGAGAATGGCTTCATAGCGCCGCTCCATGGCCCGCTGAAGAACTTTGAGTTCCGACACCTCATTGATTCTGCAAATTTTGTGCAAACATGATCAATCAGAACCTGATTCAACCGCATATGGAAAGAAACATCGACTCACAGCTTATCTATCAAGGTTTCCGACTTGAATCTAAAATCTCTGCATTCCGTTGCCTCGTGGCGGGAAGGCTGACCCTGGGCATGACCATAGATGCCCATGTCAGTATACAAATGGCGTAGGGGATGATCGTAGGAATGGCAGCTGCAGCCTCTACTTACAGAGAACCATGGAGAACTGAATACTCTGCTTGGTTGTAAGGTCGACAATCGATGCGGTTGGTTGTCCGGGGGATTGTCCGGATTTTCCAGGCGAAGGGCCTTTTGCGGAGGATACTGATGATCGTCTTGATCATCTTTGCCTCCTCGCTGGTCTGCGAGTCTCTTCTTGTCGTTCATTAGCATATTGAGCGGGGCATTCGCATGGACTTGTAGGACTTGACCACGGGACGCTGCCGCGGAAACAAATGTGACAGACAGCAGGAGGGCTGTGCTGGTTACCTCCAAGTTACTGCTTGGAGCATATATTTATCGTCGTGTTAGCTGAGATTGCTATTCTACAAGATGTTGATGTTGCAGTCAAGAAGTCACATTTCTCTCTGATCGAAGGCCATCTGTATCAGGAACTCATTACCAAAGGTATGACTACATCGATCCGCGATGATCAAGGTGTCTGGGGTACTTTCTTCCTGAATACCGCCTCCGATTCAGTTCCAATATCAAACAAAAGACACATTGCCAACTCAAAATCATCTGGATGACATTGCTTGTATGCCACCAATCCCTCCATTATCTCAATGTGAGCCGTTTTTCCACCCTTCCTAGGTGTAGACAGATTTTTGATGTTTTTCAGACAATGTTCAAGCTACGTTACGAACATGTTAATGTAAGCAGAAGAAAACAATGAAGGGTCGTAAACACAAACCAACTGTATGGTGAAGGCAACAGCATTCATCGGATAGACCTTCCACTGAAACTTGGTACTATAGTTCACTTGACCCCTGAAAAGAGCATAGAGTGCCCTAGCGAGAATTTTCGATTGGTACCTCTGCATGAGAAACGCGGTGAGGCACAGGTTCGACTGCTGGAGGAGAAGATAACAACCCACTCCTACCTTCTCCCTATCATTAATATGCAAACGTCGTGCCAACAGAGACTCGCAATAAGCCCTTGAAGTTCCACTGAGACGCCCGTCTGGGAAATCCACAACAAAATCAATGTTATCCGTCAGAGCCCCCTTCAAACCGCACCGGAGCGAGCCGAGCTGCTGTTGTGGCTGTTTCCCTGAAGTGTGTCTGAGAATTTCCCATTAGCGGGGAAGAACCTTTGTCACCCTCTTACGCGCGAATAATAATTTTTATAGCGTGTTTTGGATCCATATGCTGTCATAGAAGCCATTTCCACAACTTTCTGACCGTCATCGCTAAGCACCTATGGGTCGATAGTCGGTCAGTCTTAATCTAGCGGTCGATGCAGTGTTAGCAACCCAACAGCATCCATGGAATTGATTTCACGTACGTAGGTCATTGTTTCGCGGTTTCGGTTATCGTAGGTTAAATGACTGACATACATCCAGGTAAAAATTTTGCTCGTACAAGTGCTTCTGTAGGAGGTCTTTGAATGTAAATTCGCTTTCCATGGCAACCGATGGCTGATCTTTTGTTTCGTTAGCTTGATCGGTTGGAAGAGGTGCAGATTGGGTGAGACGAGTATAAGTACTGTCGAGCTCACTAGGCTTTTTCTCGATGGCGGGGGCGGCTGACAAGACCTCTGTAGTGGTATTAGAAGCGCATGTTGACGAAAATGGGACAGCAGACCCATCGCCTTCATATTGTTCAACATTATTACTTGAAGTTTCATCAATGTATCTCAAAGCAGTTTGCACTTCATTCTTCAAGGTCGAGATATCCTCTTCATAATGAGCGGCAATGTCCTGGTGTCGGCGCAATAACACATAGTTCCTGTTCTTGAGGTCAAGTACTTCGCTGACACTAATAAAAAGTGATGGATGTCCAATTTCCGAAACGCAGTCATTAGCGGGTTACTTACAGTCGATCGATCAAAGCATCGGATTTCATCTTCCATGCATATAGTTCGGTTAGCTGCTGGTCTTTGATGCTCCGTCTATCATCGGAAAATGATGATAGCCTGTCATTTTCCTGCACGAGGTTGGTGTCAGACCGAGGCGATCAGACCGAGGCGATCAGACCGAGGCCGAAAGAGTACTGAGCTCACGCTTTGAGTACTGCAATGTTGGGGAATAAATTTCTCCGCAGAAATAGGTTCTTGAAGCAGGGGCAGTGACAGTTGGTTGCTCGCGATTGGCGGTTTTCGGGATTGATGCCGGGTATTGAGGGACGAATTGGCGCCAGTATCCAACTTTTGATGTTTGTGAGGCCGCAAGTCCTCTTCTTCATCCTCTTCCCTCATCGCGTTCGCGTTAACGGTTGGATTTGTGTGACTTTTAACTTAGTTACGATCTGAATATTCAGCAACAAGCTGGAAGTCATGAAAATCGGACGGAAAGGGAATACACACGCGCGGGGCAATGGGTCGAAGAGGTGAGAGTGCGTACTGTCCTCTGTATTTCACATACGGTGGTTCAGAGCCATAATCTCATGGCCACGCCATAGTCATAAGAGCCGCGCCATAAACTTACCAAGTTAAAGTCCTGGTGTATCCTCCCAGTCTAGTTAACAATTGAGTAATAGCTTTATAAAGCTGGTAAGTGCTGAGGATTGGCTTCTAGTCTTTGAGAATATTTTGTTGGCAAGAATGTATTGAAAGAAATGAGGGATACTATTCTTTTATAGATAATCTGAAACGTGTTTCAGACACGTCAGGTGCACGAGGTATGTCAGATATGTCGCCCATTTCAACAGCAAGGAAATGCAGTCGTATCTTACCATCAGATTCTGATCTATATGGTGGCATCATGTCGGAAGCTGGAGGTGCTTTGATTTGGTCCTGCTTCGTAGCGACCGCAAGTTTTTCACCTAGTATACAACATAGATCTGCAGCCTGATACTTCGATACGGTTTTGTTTCGTAGAAATTTCTTCCTATGACTGCGAGAGGGAGTTTCAACTAATTGGCCATTTGAGCTCGAGCTTACGAGATACTCACTATAATCTTCCGGACTCAGCTTTGGTTGACTCTGTTATTGCGTCTTCAGTCTCTGTTGTACCCGCCTGAAGACTTTTCTCGACAGCGTCATCGGTCCCGCTGGCAATTGCACCAGATTCCATTTTCTTGTTCAGAGAAGCCAGCAGTTCTGAGTAGGCGAATGTGTTTTCCAGCCAGTTCTCGGAGCTCCTCTTATCGGCTCCAATGCCTGAACAACATATGCGTTGGATGTTTGGAATCCGACACAAAACGGGTGGCTGCATGATGTATCAAGCACAACACCTTACCTATCCTGTCAGACTTGAATTTCACCGATATATGCTCTTTAATGCCATCTTCATTGGCACCCAATCCGCTTCCTTCCTTCCAGCCCATCTTCTCGAGCATCTTCTGGCCCTTCTTCGTCTTGTCTAATTGGAGGGAGCATCGGACATTAGATGGGAAACAAGCGGGGAGGGCAGAACAGAGTGCGATACCTTGGAACCAGCGAGATCCTTGAGGATTAGGCCCATAGCGGTGCTTCTTTTTTTTCTCTGACAATCCCATGTTGCTTCTCTCTGCCTCGCCGTTTCTCCCAACCGATCGAATCTCTGCCTACTGTGGTGGCTTGAGCCGGTCCCGGCCTATGGCGCTTAAGCGGGCTGGTCGCAGCAGTTACGCGTATAAGCCCACTACTACTCTGGATCCTCGCTTGCCGTTGTACATGCTACATCCACATATGCATGTATAGCATCTCGATGATGCAGCATCTTGCAGCGCGATGGACATCGATAAGCAAGTGACAGAGGCGATATGGAGGGGCAAAATCGCCCTGACCTTTGTCGCATTTGCAGACGACATCAAGACCATGCTCGGACGACAAAGTCAGAGTCCTAGCTCTGGTGTCATAGACCCCTTGCACGTATGTATTCATTTCGCAACCACTTATAGGTGCTTGTGCTGGATGAATGCGACATCCACCTTGTTAGTCATACAGCTCCACATCAATGCTCACCCTCTTTCCTCTATATGAACACCTAGCTACTAGCTCCACGATGCGCATATCTACCTCTCCTAACAGCCGAACTATTAAAGTACTTTTCTGAAGTCGCTGATTTACCACTAATTGCCGATGATGCGGAGGTCTGGTACGAATACGACGGAATACCCCTCAAATGGTATGCCATCAAGTTCACCGTCGGGCCTAACTTCAAGTTAGTGTCCTGACAGAGCGTGATCTGGAATAGGCACTATCCAATAGGACTTCTGTTCGATCTCTACAACCAAACCAAACAGCTACCATGGCCCATAACAACTCACTTCTCACGATTCCCAAACGACAAACTGATGCGACTTCCATCGTCGCCTACTGTGGATACACCCCACGATTTCTTCATGTCCTTAATCAAGGAAGCCGATTTTATACGAAACGGTTCGATAAAGAAGGTGATGAGTTTGAGCAAAGTGGATCAATTCTGTTTATGGGAGGGATTATGTTTCAATGACTATGAAAAGTTTTGGAGTGTAAATTCACGCCTGGTTACAAATGACGGAGTCATCCCAAAGGCACTACCATTACGTGTTTATATGCCAGATAGACCCGTCATACAAGAGCTGGTGGTGCCGCTCGATCAACACCGTAAGCATATGCTCGACACTTCACGGTCTCTTCTACAAATGGATTCACTATTTTTTTGAATCAATATTCAGAGAAATCACGGACGCTAGAAGAAGTACTACATGACATACTACGTAATGAGCTGGAAACACTAGACTTTCAAAGAATGGATGTTCTACTGCACGGCATCAAGATCCCACCAGAAACCTCGATATCGTATCTTAGCATTAATCTCAGCTACCCAGATAACTTCCTGCACTTCGTAATATTTCTACATAGCTAGAATTGCATATTTTGTATCATATTTTGACCGTGTGGAGTTTGTACAATCAACAAGACTCACGTCTTCTCACGCCCTCTCAAGTGAAGCTTGGATCAGACATGAATATGGAGAGTTGAGAAGAGGAAGGAGAACACGAGCAACCCATGCACATTCGTAATCCATCAGATACTATGAGGCATGAAGAAGAAGATGGTACGTCGGTAGTCGAAGGTGCGTTCGTGTGGTGAATCCACTCAACATCAAGATTAAATCTAATCAAGCGTTAAAATACATCTAGGTGAATTATCACCTGTTTCAAAGGCTTCCATTCATCGAACCACTTGCTCTGACCGTATAGATGCGATCGAACATGTTCATGATCAAAATTTCAGCATGTTTGGGAGGCATCAGGTTCCATTTGGAGATGACCTGAAACGAGTATGATCATCCGTCAGGAGCTTGTAGTCTGAGCACGTCTTCAATATGTGCAATTGCAGACATCACATCTCTCATAGGATGTATTCGACCTAGAGCGATCGAGTGTCCCACCACCACCTTCTCCGACGCCAGTATCCACACTGAAATCAATCCAGTCAACAAAAGGCGCGGTTCCTGATGAAGAGAAGGACTTTCGTATGGACGAAGATCAACATCATGGATACACACCATTGGGTGATGACCAGTTACAAGATGTTAGGAATGTAGTCCCTACCACTGATGACCCAACCCTACCATGTTTAACGTTTCGGTTCTGGGTTCTTTCTACCCTTTTCGTTGTATTTGGAGCTGCTGTTGGTCAAGTAAGTGGCTTTGTAACTGCCAAACTTAGTCAAAAGCCGTCCGCCTATAGTTTTACTTCTTCAGATCAGCAACCATCTCTCTGTCCCTCTTCTTTGTCATCTTGACGTCCTATCCACTGGGTGTCGGTCTGTCGAAAATTATGCCTCGACCACCACCATTCCCACCATCATCTGATTCTTCATTCATGACTAAATTTCGATATTGGTTGAACCCTGGACCCTTTAATGTGAAGGAGCATACATTACTGGTCGTAGGTCCTCGGCTTATTAGCTTAAAAGAATGCATACTAAGTATACCCGACGACAGGTAACGGCATCCTGTGGAATATCCGTTGCATACGCAATTGATGTAATCTCTGTGCAGATCTTGTACTACAAACAAGATATTGGAATTTTGGCCTCAGTGCTTTTATTATGGACCACTCAGGTGAGTTTCCATGCTAGAGGTTCCCTGTTGCCATTTCTTGCGCTTGAAAATTTGAAATCCAGTGCCTTGGATATGGTCTCGCTGGATTATTGAGGAATTGGCTGGTGTATCCTGCCGACATGGTGTGGTGGAGTGCGTTACCATATGTACAATTGTGAGTACTGCTTGGCTGTCGCCGCATCGCTTTTCCCTGCATGAAATGTTGACAACAGTTCTGTCGTGAACATTTTAGAATGTCAACATTTCATGGTGGACAAGCAAGTCCAAATCTGACTCGCCAGGTACATTATGCAACGGGACGTTTGGAATTTTCCGTCATTTCTTCGAGTCCAATAGTATATAACTTTCAACATGCGTTTAGCGTCTGTCATTCTTCAAAAGGGCACTATTACTAGTAACATTGTACCAATTTATACCTGGTTTCCTGGCACCAACGCTGAATTCTGTTGCCCTTTTGTGTCTGTTGGGTGGAGGACCGTCCCAAAACATTGATCCGCTGTTAGCTCAAGTCGGGAGTGGATTCAATGGAGCTGGTGTGCTGGCTTTTTCGTTTGACTGGAACTGTGAGTGATGATGGCAAGTGGCAACAGTGTTTTGCAAAGAATCGACTCTTCTTACGTTAGATATTGGATCTCTGGGCCCTCTGATTACACCATTTTGGTCCATGGTAAGTGCTGAGTCCGTTGACGTGACATTGAAATGATGCTGACCAGTCCTTGAATTTCAAGTTGAATGTCATTGGAAGCACTGTCGTATTTGGTGCGTGATATATGTTGCACTTGTTTTTTTCAACGTTTTTGGTTCCACAATCGAGCGACTCAATAGCGTGGATTATAATGCCGATATTTTACAAAGTAAGAACTCTATCAATTCTGCCTGGTTGATACTCACTCAGGTGAACTGATTCATCAAATACTGACCCCCAATTCGATTAGTTCACCAATATATGGCGATCTCAAGATTTTGTCAACAAAGGCCTAGCATTCTCCACCTTGACATTCGATCAGAATCTGGATCTTTACAACATAACCCGAATACTAGATCCCCGGTGAGTATTACTGGGCGGTCCCCTCATTTTCGCAAATCCTGAATGTTACGCCTATAGAACCAACACACTTGTTGAGTCAGCATATGAATCTTACTCTCCTCTCTATCTATCGCCGTTCTGGGCCATTGGATACGGGACCGCTTTTGCAGCACTGAGTGCCACGCTAGTCCATGTCTTGTTGTTTCATGGGAAGGACATTGTCGCTAGATTCAACGTTAGAAACAAGAGTGAGAGCCCTGGCAGTAAGGGCGAGAAAAATGATGATCCATATGGAGATGATATACATATGCGGTTGATGAGAAGATACCCAGAGGTATTGGTGGAGTTTATTCCTTTCTTTCGGAAGGTTAAGGGTTTCCATTTGGAATGATGGTAGGTACCATCTTGGGTATACATGGCTGTATTCATTGGAATGACCGCCTTGTCTATTTTCATTGTGGAATTCTGGTGAGTAAAACATCCATGTTTTCCAACTTGAGCTATGTAATAACGCGTCTTCCGCTACACGCAGGAATCTGTAAGCCGCCTCAAACGGCCTGATAGCGTTTTTTTGTGGAAGCTCTTAGTATCAACTCAACACAATGTAGTCATCTACAACTGCGATGGTGGGGTGTGCTGCTCGCTGTCGCATTAGCAGGCGTCTTCGTGTTACCGGTTGGAATCATTCAAGCGATCAGTAATCAGAGTATCGGGATCAATGGTGCGTCCATGATGTGAGACATTGTTGTATACGTCCTTTTCGCTGATTACTTAATCATCGAAAATATCAGTGGTTACCGAGTTCGTAATCGGATTCATCTCACCCGGACAGCCTATCGCCAATATCTTGTTCAAGACGTATGGATACATGGCGTTATCGCAGGCTTTGAATTTGGTGTCTGACCTCAAGTTGGGTATGGTCTCTGCTTCTCTAGTGGGTGGAAATTAATAGGCTGAAGGTTTCTATGCATGCGCGTAGGTGTCTATATGAAGATACCTCCACGAGCCATGTTCGTAGGACAAGTATATGGAACTATGATCGGGTATGAAAAGCTGTTGGCTTCAACATCAAATTTTTCCGCACGAGCAGCCGATATACTGGTAGTGTAACCATCGTAGGGCCGTAGTCAATTATGCAATCATGAAAATGTTGTTGATTTCGGTTCCAGACATTCAACGTAAAGCTGATGGACTACATGTCGGGGATGAACAGTGGAATCCGAGATACTCCTCTATATTCTATGCTGCTTCCGTTA
>QEAN01000530.1:0-11072 GCA_006535955.1 Synchytrium endobioticum | reverse complement strand
AGTGGGCAGGGCGACATTGCGTATATGGATGGATTGTAGATGTCTGATTCGTCTCTATGGTTTGGCAGGATGGCAGCATTAGTTGCAGCTCAGCTTGGATGAATATGGTCAAATATACCTTTGGAGCTAGTTGGGATACCGGATGAGATGGAGCGGAAGCCATGTGTGTATGTATGTATATGTATATATAGGGCAGTTCAGAACCAGTGGTGGTGGTCGGTTGGTCATGCGAGATATGACATAGCGCGTGCATTTTATAGCACCAAAAAGTACAAGAGGAAGCGGTGGCATGCGGATAAAGCAAAACGGGGCGAACTAGATAGGGCGTTGGAGGGCATCGTAAAGATGGTGGATAATGTCTTCACAATGTAACTCATGGTGCCGTCTCAACATCAACTGGTTCACCCAACGCCCACTGTTGGCGCTACAACCTTTCCCTACTTAAGCCCGTCTGTTGGCCAAATTTTCAAACATTCCGAAAACTCAAAAATCCACCATACACTTACATCGACAAGACATTCCTCAACTACATCGAGTAAGTGTTTCTATTCATACTGTCGCAATGTTGGATTGTGGTTGCGTTTGGAGGTGAAAGACTTGCCGCCATTTCCCACCTCGCCTGTATGTAACCAACACATGTACAAACTGATTAGAATGCCAGCGTTTTACAAGAATTCAGCATTTTTGATTTTGGTCGTCGTCCTCTCATTTATGGTCGCTTCGTAAGTCTACACAATTACATATATAACCACCTTACGTATTTGCATTGCAAACATCCTGAAACCATAGTTCATTGCAAGCGCCACCCCCAACAGCATCTCCGCAGCCACTGTGTAAATGCTACTATCAGGATGACACGTGGAAATATGATAGTTTTGCAACCACGGCATGCTGCGACAAATCCCACGGAGACCAGGTAAAGGGGAGTCGAACAGTACTCGACGAAAGGACCAGCAAACAAGTTACTGTAGCCTCTGTGAGTAGGATGTCCGCCGGTTTCGCACTGGATTCTGAAATTAACCAGTTGTCATCACCCAATAGTGCCGACCAGGCTCACCCTCCGGTTTCAAACTATGCTGCACCGGTGCGAATAAAGTACGTTTTAGCTACACCAACGTAACAGACGCCCCCGATGCTGGTTCAACCGATTTCGTCTGTAAAGGAACTGTCAGAAGTTCCAATCTCTAGAAATGGTATAGTTTTCTGTTTTCGTATCCCTTGGCCCGATCGGGTTTTCTAGTTATTATTGTTGAGATGGAAGCCAAATCTGGCACACCTGACGTGGCTGTGTGGTTGGGTATAAAAGGATTGTATCCCAGGTTTTTCTTCAATACATTCCTTCCAACAACAACTTCTGTGACACTAACAATGCCGAACTGACGCTCGACCATATCAGCTATGGGGTATGCTTCTTTCGCATGTTTGACTAGATCTGGAATAGATGCCATAACCATCAGGGTCGCATGTTTCCAATCCTTATAAATGCATTGAGGCGCCGTTGGATCAAAGATCTCGGATACTTTTTTTGGTATACGTGACTTTCATCGATGTTGTGGTTGCTAGATGTGAAAAAATTTCTGGTGACAATAATCCTATATCAAGAGAGAACTTGGATGCGCATTTAGTTTTCACGGCTCATAAGCTGTGATGAAACACAATGTCGTTAATCCCTCTCTCTCTCACTCTTACACAACGAGTGTGTTGACTATATTGTGAATGAGAGAAGTGATGGGACACACCCTTTTCCACAAGATAGAACAGGTCGTCCAGAACATGACTCAAGAAGCACAAGAAAAGAAACTCGTGCAACAGAGCCACCAGAATGTAAACTCCGCTCTTCCTTCCCATTGGGTGCCTGCGGCACTAGCAGATTTTTAATAAATAACACGTTGCCCGCCTAACAGGTAATCATTTCATAGAGCAAGGCGAAATGGAGACTATGGAGGATTCTCCAGACTTTGTCATGGATCGCAGTGGGATTCGGTGTTACCTATTATCTGGACATCATACCGTAAGTGTGCTGTTTGGAGTTACATTTGACAAAACTGATGCCTGTTTGTAAGCCATACATAGGATAATATATCATGAGGCTTTCGTAAAGTAAGATTCATCGTGGCAAAATGACAGAGGACCGCGATATTACGCTCAAGGGATAGCTTACACATCAACAACGGCCACTAGGGGAAGCAGATGGTGTTGGTTGTGGATAATATCCCAATCAGCATTCTTTGGCATATTCGTGTGGTTGAATTACAGTAAGCTCATCACTAGGATGCGTGAGTCATATGTACCAACAACTCTGTGAACTCTATGTCCAGTTCGACCTAGATTTTACGGCATACTATTCAGTTTCGATAATTGGCGAACCACCGCTGAAATGCCTGTACAGATTGCAACAGCGTCAGCGGGGTTTGCCATGGTGTCGATCGTTGTGGTGTATTGGACGCACTTTCATTTATGGTCGCCAATGATTGCTGCATGTCAGATCATGGGCTTCATGGAACTGATTTCCGCGTATTAGGATCTTTTTATCCGCTATTATACAGTGTGTGTGACGGTGTTGGCCTACTATATATACGATATATAATATACTATGTACAGAAGCGATATTAGATTAAATGAGCCAAGTTATATCTATGTCGCTACAGTTAATTTGTGGATTTTGGAATAGGTATAGTTGCTCGAGTTGATGTTGCTTTTGGGTCAATGACAGTAGAGATTGAAAAGGTGGTTTTGCAGGTTGGGCATACTGGATGATAGTCACAAAATGCTGTTATGGCAAAAGGGGTGTCAGCAGATGGAGCAGCCATGGAAATGATGTACGCACCGGCGAGGCAGACACTGCAGACAAAGGCTCTATTCACAATCTGTCGATGACAGAAACAAGCAGCTCGCAAATCAACATTTTCGGAGGCTGGTAGGACTAGGTAATCTCTGGATTGAGTATCTGCCATAAAGACGGTCTAGGGGCGATTGAGGCAAAGAAAAGTGACCACTATGGGATGGGCGGCGCAAGTGCCAAGACATACGATGAGTGTTTGCAATAAGGTCTTCATGTCAGACAACTCCAAATAGACACCCTTTGTCAAGTATGCAGCTTGACCTAGGAACACAGATGGGCCACACATGAGCCGACAAACATCAATAGGAATGGCCTAGCGGTGCACGTATAAGATTCACGATGTGATACGGGCGGACAATGCTTACAGATTTCTGAGCAGAGAATGACGCATTCATCAATCCAACATACTCTCCAGCATTGTCAGGCGATACACTCAACACAAGAATACGGGAGTGGAAAGGTACGCCATGGGAGTGGTTCTTTCTCTTGTTTATGTCTAGAGTTCAGGTCAGGGTAAATAAAATAGGGAAAGTGACCATGGCAGTTGTGTGGTGGGGGAGGGGACACTTACAACTCAATGCCATTGCTAAAGCAGAGGCCATTCCGGGCCTAGCAGCGGTGTCGTCAGGGAGGGTATCTGGGTTGTGGCGGGGGCCGTGTTGCATGGTGGGGGCAGGAGCCCCTTTTCTGATGTTTTGATGAATGGCTTCCTTGACTTGCCAGAAATTCTCGTAGGCGGAACCAGGTCGGATGGTTTCATTTGAAATGGGCACCGGCGAAGGATAGACGTATTGACTGTTTCGTAAGAGGGACAAGTCAGGCTGGAATGCATAGGGGCTCCACTACCAGTGGACCAGCGGAGCACACTTGCCAGCGGGCAAGGCCAGATGTGATGACGGCGACTTGGGAGCCATGAGAGAATGCCAGGTGGGCATTGTAGTACATGAGAATGGCATCCAGCGCAGTGCAGAAGGCGGCAGGGCTCGAGGCCGTCGCCCAGACAGCCGGCGACACGTCGATTATGGAGACGAGCAGATTGATTTTGCCTAGACAGACGTGACATGGGCGAGTGAACGAGAGGATGAGGTGGGCATGGACGAATGGGGAGACTTGCCGTCATGCAGCATGGCTCGTAGCGCGACGTTCCGAGTGCGCTTGCGTTGGGAATTGCACAACAATTGAAGCTTGGACGATGCTGTAGCGACGACGACGACGACGACGGCGACGGCGACGGCGACGGCACACACTCATACTCACACACAGCGGCGCACTATACGCAATGTGGGCCATCAAGGCACTCGGATCTCTCGTCTTCTCGCAGGAGCAGGGCGCCGGCCAGACGGCCAGTCTGCTGCAACTGCCGCTGGGCTGCTTCAATCTGATCACTCCATCCAATACCAAGAACTCCAGAGAGTGTCTCTTTGTCCAGGCCGCCGCCACCATCCAGAGGACCGCCACGCCCCACAACTACCAACTCGTCATCTCGAGGCTGTACGAAGACGACCACGAGGCCGACCTGGCCGCCGAAGACGACGACCGCATCGACGATGAACAGGCCTTCTTGATAGACGAGGCCCTGGCCCTGACCCTGGTCCACACTGACTCTTCCGCCGCCACCACCACTCGCTCCGCCAACACCAGCGCCAACCCCTACGCCCGAAAGGTGAAACCCCAAAGGGCTCTGTCATGGAACGACCCTGGCGACGAAACAGGCTCCAGACGCCTGGAATTCGTGATTGATTCCTCCAGCAACGACGTTACCGTCAAAATGTTTGAAACGATGCTGTACCAATGTATGTTTGAGCGCAAGTACGGCTCAAACGACAATGGCATGGATGTCGAGCTCTACATAGCACAACAAAAGGGTATCATACCCGGTTCTACCAGGAGTGCTAACACCACTCCATTGGCCGCTAAAAGCATGGCTAGATTGATGTCCGATGCTTCCACCACTCCCGGTTCTCCCGCATCACCATTAGCCCACAAGACACCAAGCAAAGCCCCAGCAACCCTTGCTAGCACCCCCACTCCACTAAAGAAACCACTACCGGGTGGTCTAGCTGGTACCCCATCTAGTAGTAATACCAGCACTCCAGTCAAACAAACTTCCGCACAACCTCCGCGAATGCCTCCCACCTCAGCTCTCGCAAATGCCACGTCTCTCATCAAAATCCTAAACGCTCCCTTGTTCCTCTACGATATACGCATCTGTCAATTCTGTCTCATGAATTCCTCTGTCACTGTAGAACTCGTCCAACCCAAACCGTACATCTTCCATCTTCTCATTACTGAAGACAAGAAACCCATCCTCTCACAGCAAATCGAAGAACGTATGAATCCAGTCTTCAATCGTGAACACCAATCATTCGTTTGGGTTTACATAGAACCAGATACCGGAAACATGTATTCCTGGTCGATCAAGTTCCCGGATTCTCCCTCTGAAACAGCCTTCAAAGACATGATGGCTAAGTGCATGTATGAGACCCTGCACAAAGAGGCGTTTGGCAAGGTGAAGCAAGAAGAACAACGATACCTGATTGATGCCTATGAAGAAGACACTCTCATGACCGATGCCTTTGCTAAATTGGGTGTCAATGACTACATGGATGACCAAGACGAGAGCGACGATCAAAAACTAGGTGATGATGAACAAGAAGAAGAAGAAGAAGAAGAACCCGTGGACGACAATGATGACGGGGAGAGTGAATACGATGACGTCGCAGGTCCATCGAGTTCCAAAGGCCACAAAAATTCACAATTAGCTGTAGGATACAAGTACGACAGATCTTTTGTCGTACGGGGTAATAGAATAGGGGTATTCAAACATACCGATGACAACAAGCTACAGTTCGCTACCACTATTGACAATGTACGGGACTTGTCAAATAGAACCTTTTCACCACGCAAAGTCATGTTACATGAGCAAGATAGCAGTATGCTGGTCATGAAACCTGGTGAATCCCACAACATTTATCGTATGGATTTGGAACGCGGTCGTATTGTGGAAGAGTGGAAGGTTGATGATATAGTCCCCGTAGATACAATCCTACCTGAATCCAAGTTTGCCCAATTGACACCGCAAAAAACATTCATTGGCATCAACCACAATAGTATATTCAGAGTAGATCCCAGACTATCTGGCAACAAAAGAGTTGATAACGAAACTAAACAATATGCCACCAAGAATGATTTCTCTGCTGCGGTCACGACTGGTAAAGGTGAACTAGCCGTAGCCTCCAAAAAGGGTGATATCCGACTCTTCAATAAGCTGAACCTACGCGCAAAGACCCACCTACCTGGATACGGTAATCCAATTATCGGCATAGATGCAACCGCAGATGGGAAATGGGTAGTAGCAACGACAAAAACTTATCTGCTACTTATAGCCACTGTAACAGACGGAGGAGAATCTGGCTTCCAAAAGCCAATGGGGGGGCAGAAGCCAACACCACGCATGCTGAAGCTCAAACCAGAGCACGTCGCGTGGATGGGCGTTGAAGTATCATTTACATCAGCGAGGTTCAATACTGGTGAAGATGCCGTTGAAAGGACCATAGTCACTTCCACTGGTCCCTATGTAATTACCTGGAATATGAAACGTGTCTTGAAGGGCTTCTTGAATGATTATCACATCAAAAAGTATGCCGATACGGTTGTGGCTGATAATTTCAAGTATGGAAAGGATGATGCCATTATCGTTACCTTGCCAGAGAATGTCGAAATGGTGAGATCGGATGTGCTTGTTTTTGGGGTTCTCCGTTTATTGACATGTCATACATCATACTATAGATTGCAAAAAACAAGCTGAGCACTCCGCAGAGGTTGTTGACTCCACAAAAGATGAAGAACCGAAATAGTATTGTCAACTCGCCTTTTTGATCGCTGTACCGACCACAGGATATTGTCATCGTATAATTCGTATACCTCTTGTATTCCATTGTATTTAGAGTAGTTTTCATTATCGAGTGGGTTGATCACAAACAAAGACGACTTCAACTCACCGCATGAATCCCCGATGCAACCCACTGTCGGCATGTCTGTCTCAGAACCCTTGACCAAACCCTCTATGTTTGGAGGGTATTGGCAACCCCACCTCGGTAGATTGCTCCAATTGAGGCTCACACTCACTAGAATGTTTCATAATACTTTTAACAAACACAAATGTATGTGAGGCAGGCTTCCAAAGCCTGAGATCAGACCGGAAGTCCCGCTGAACTTAAGCGAATCAAGAAGCGGAGGAACAGGAATCCCTTTATTAGTACCATGAAAGACGTTTTTTGAGTTTTTCGGGGGCCGAGGTTCGATTCCTCGCCGGCAACTAGTTTTTTTTCCTGATTTCCAAAGAAAAATTCCTAAAGCACTGGAATATTATTAATAATATTAATTGCGTTCAGTTTTTCGAGCCCGGCGAGGCGGCTAGGCTCAGTTCGGCTCGCGTACGCGTAACTCATCACGCATCCGTGGACTCATTGATCAGGTGCATCCCAACTTTGCGCAAAGGGCAATTGATGGAATGTATATTATGCAACGTGGGATCCTTGCCCCAAAGAATGATGATGCCGATGAAAGTTAGTAACGTGATGCTTAATGCATTTCCGGGAGAGGCCGTTGAATGCCTCAGTGGAGATACATTGGCACCGTCTGAAGGTAGAACTAATCCATTACGTCCCAGGATCAGCTGTTCCAGAATTCTTAAACTCCCTCAAGTTCAGTGGGACATCCCCCCATAAGCTCACGCTGAAAGTGGGAGGTCCGATCATGTTGCTACGGAACTTGAATCAATCGACCAAATTAGGCATCGTGACGAAGCAAACGTCCACAGTTCAATCCTGTGAATCGTTCAAAGGCTACAAAAAATGTAGCGCCTTTCTGAGGTATATCTTTTTAAAAAAGCTACAGTACGTTCTCAAGAACATACGACAAAGCCTAGAACCACAATGGTGATTTACTGCGTTGTCGCTGAGCTTTAGATCCTTTCGACAATCGTCCTCGCTGTGATTCAAGTGCCACGGTCATTCGAGCTACGATGACAGGACCTATCAAGGCACGAAAAAAAGCCGTGATTAACAAGACTGAATACGTACAGATTGAATATTAGTGACAACTTACAACATCGAACATGTGAAATTGCATAATTGGACACACTTCCAACAATGAGTCCTTCGACATGTGATTTGCCAGCTGAAGACAGAACCAGAAACGCAGGTTTGACTAGGGTTTCTACATGTGAGAAGCAAAGAGAGATTGAAATTGCTGTCGGATGAGGCGCCATACCTTCTTCACATTGGGCAACTATTTGTTCACTCGCCTTACCAACAACAACGCGAGCAGCCATATTCACTTGTACATTTTCAGATTCCCATATTGCTCGTAGAAGGGTTTTAATACGTGATATAGCCTGTGTTTGTGTGACATAAATGACACGCATGACAGCGTGATGAAGTGAGGGACGTACGGAATCTTTTTCAGCTTCTTTGTCGACGACCGATACGACGAGAAGTTTGTCACCGTCGCGCAAAAGGTAATCGAATACCCACTACCGATTTGTGAATGAAAGGTCAGGCGCATGGTGATTTCGCAGCAAGCGCAGGAAACGGGCAAGATATACTTGGAGTGCGGCGGTGGAATGTGAAGATTCGTCTAGTGCCATCATGACTGTTTTTGGGGGGTCAGGCTGAGCGAGCCCAGGGACATTCAAGGACGCGGATGATGCGTTTGCAGACATGATGATCTATATGAGGGGCGGCTACTTGGGGTGGATGGAGTGTTAGTAAGAGCAAGAGAGCGTCAGCAGTAGATGTTGGAGAGTGCCATGCAGCAGAGGTGAATGGATGGGTAGCGCGAATTGAAGTTTTGACATTTGGCACAGTTGGTCACATTTGATCGCATAAGAGGTCTAGTCCACAGATGTACAATCAGGTATAGAATGCGTACCAGCAGTAGGGGCAGCACTTGCAGGTGTATCGTCAGTGATGTTTGGAAGTGGCAGAGTCACAAGAGTCATGAGAGCACACGTGCCGGGTGCCTTTCAGCTAGATCAATGTGCCGGAAAGGGTGACCCCGACGCAACGACGCCTCGTGAGGGCGATTGAATTAGGCAATTCGGCAGTTAGGCAGTTAGGCGATTGCCCGCGAAGCACAGCCGTCGCTCGCCCCACAAAAACGCACACATCAAAGTGAGCACTGCAGAGTCGTGGGACGGATGTTTGGATGTATTGTATCGGGCAGACTGGTACGTACTGCCGCATTGCCTCACCCCTACTGGTTGTGTCGTTCCTGACGATTCATCCTTCGAAACATCTTGTAGGTTCAGACGAATCTGCAACAGGGTAATGTCATGCCCCTCAAAACGGACACGCCGAATGCCTTATACTAACAGCAGGCTGTCAAACGATAGTTGATGCCACAAAGGTACTCTATCATCGTCACAAGCCCATCATCCCATTCCGCCCCTCACTTTGATCAAAACGATCAACCTAGTGGGTCTTTGAGTTATCAGATGCTCAGAACATAAATCATATCGTCGTCTTCTTGACCGGCCATCAACTACTCCCCGCTGGTTATGGATGCACAGTCTATCTGCACTGGTACGAGCTTACCCCTTGCCACTGATCCACTATATGCACAGCAATAATCACAAAAGACAGGCCGGGAACTCCACAGACGACATCATGGAAGCTCCTCGGCATGATATCCAACGAAAAGCCATCCGCCATATTCAAACTCGGTGGCAAAGAATGGTTTCAATCTCACATGGCGGTCTCGAATCAGTCATCCAGCACTGATCTGATGGTCGATGATACTGCGACAATGTCAAGTGCCACCAACGTCTCCATAACGGCACAATTGGGGATCAGTGTGGAGCCGATGGAATCGGTGCTGGCGCAAGTCGCGACGTTGCAAGCCGCAATGGGGAGTAGAAGTAGCGGTGGCGGTGATGCGATGATGTGCGACTCTAGCATGTCATTGGTGCCGGCATCATCTACTCTCGGCCTAAAGAGTGTAGATCCCGCCAGATTAGCCACTAGTGTCGTTGAAGTGAGTCGCCATCCACTCGCCATTTGTTTGCTTCTCATGTCTGCATCCAACCAAAGGCCATCATAGAATCTGTATTACTACGTGACAAGTTTTGCTGTCTCCGCATCCCAAATACAACCATTAGCATTTGGAAACAGTAGTAATAATCCCGGATTGGATGATAGTTATATACCAGTCAAGGCATTCCAAGACTGGTATACAAATATACAAAGGAAACTGAAGGCCGATACATCTGCTGGTTTCCTGAAGCTCTCATCCTAAGTTATCAGTAGCACTTTGCATTGCTTTGCAATATGTTGTCATTCAGATACCAAGTCTAGATAGTCCAGCCATCGTAAGCATACGAAATTACAACAATAATAAACTCGTATAGTACACAAAACTAGCGGCATTACTACCAACTAACTGCGCCATCAACGATGACATACCCGAAGTGCCTTTTCGCCTAATTAGCAATGAAGGGATGAAGTGTAAGTTGACTTTTTCCTAGGTAGGGAGACTCAAGGGGCCAAGGCGTCAGATTGGCTACAATCAGTTGGCACGGAACCCCCGCTATGCGCGAAAGCTGCAAAGCTTGCTGAAGAAATGTTGGCAAAGCTTAGAAGACGAGTTAGAAAACCGACTCGGACGAGGACCCTAGGGTTTCTCTTCCAAAGTCGTCCCGGTCACGAAAAAGACTACGCCCCGCTGAGATTAAGCTGTTGTTCCAAGATTTGTGCAGTAACATGCACAATTTTTTCCTTGTCCCGGGTTTGTAAAATTCGGGTCATTCCAGTATTCAGCAGTGGCACTGTGAAACTTTGCGGACCTGCTGCTAAATTCGATTACCGAGATAAGATGGAAGCCTTAGGAAGGTAAGTGTCTTGTGGCAGTGAGAGCATCTTTAAACGCAAGCTAAGAGGAAACTGACTGTTATGACTGAACTTTATTGTGTTGTATTGAAAGGGTCGATCCAACACTATTCATGTGTATACACAAGGAAATGGAAGATATCCAAACATGCGAAATAGAACGGGTGAGTTACCAAGATGTTATCTGTGTCTGAGGTATGAATGTACACAGGTTCACAACACTATCATTCCCCAGTTTACGGAAACACGGAAACGAACATCCGTTTTCTGACCATACCGGATACTCGGCACGCGATTTGAATACATTCTATATCAAAAGTTTTGGACATCTCACGTATCTA
>QEAN01000527.1:0-11107 GCA_006535955.1 Synchytrium endobioticum | reverse complement strand
CATCAACCCTAGTCCGTAATGCCATCCTTCCTCTCAGATTCCTTCAAGCTGGGCCGCTCCCGCACCACAGGCTCGAATCAACGTCTCAATGCCATCGCATCTATCAACGACTCGCAATACGACACCAAGAATTTCAAAGTTCACAAATGGACTCGATTCAGGGCTGCGAATAGGCCATGGTCTATTTATAACCCTACAGCAATGGGGTACTAGAAATTCATCCGCTGATCATGGTGCCTGAGCGGCAATAGCATTCAAAGCACTCCCAGCCTTGAACCACTTCCACTGATCCTGCGACATGGTGTGCACAACTTCAATGTCAAAAGCAGCAGCATCCCGCGGTTGTACACTCAATCGAATAGGCACTAGTGTATGAGATGCAAAAACATCACGTAGATTAAGGGTCGAAATACGGCAATTTGGTGTGATCCTTTCATAGTCAGTTAGAGACGTGAAGGTTACTGGAAGTATCCCTTGCTTTTTGAGATTCGTTTCTTAGTTTTGGTCTCTTGTTAGCACATGATGGAAAAAAAGTTGATACGCATGTCAATTGGCATACCATGAATACGAGCAAACGATTTTGAAATAATTATGCGACAACCCAGATATCTAGGTTGTAAAGCAGCATGTTCACGAGCCGACCCTTCGCCATAATTGGAATCGGCTATTATGACCCATGGTAGCTTCGCTGCTTTGTAAGCTTGGCCGACATTCGGTATGCTCTCCTCCTGTTCAAAAATTGCAATTTGTAAGCTTCAGCTGGCGACAGGAGTCGACACGATACCTTGTTAGTCAACTCATTCACCGCAACTCCAACCTTCCCATCAGCAAATGCATTAACTGCTCCAATCAACGTATTCGCCGATATATTCCCTAAATGACCTTTATACTTCAACCACTTCCCAGCGGCTGATATATGATCAGTGGTACACTTCCCCAAAACCTTAACTGGAACTCTTAAGTTTGCCATTTCTTCCTCATCCCATTCATCAAAAGGTTCGAGTACTTCAAGGCGTGAAGATTTGGGCAATATCTTAATTTGAATTGATGAATTTGGTTTTGGTGATGGAGGGGGTCCGTAAGGGCTTCGACCAGGGAGGAAACCTGAGGATGGGAGGTCGTTGCCGGATGGGGGCTGGAATTTGAAGTTGGAGGATGGCAACGTGTCGGTTACCGGATTGAATGTGAGTTGGCCTGCAAAAGCCATGGCAGTTACTATCTGAATGATAAAGGCGATGTTAAATCACGGTCGCGAGAAACAGTGGCCATACCAAATTCGGGATGCACCTACTTCTGGAGACGCCAAAAAGTTCATTGTCTTTGCCTTGCCATCATTTCGTGATCTAAAATTACGATTGAAGGATGATAGTATAGCATTTTCTTCGTCAGTTTCTATGTCTGTTCGTTTCCACTGTCCAATACCTATTATTTTGTTCTGGTCAAGCCATGAAAGCCGAATACTCCATTTGGAAAATGATCGTACAGGGCCCACAAGCATTAGCCAGCACTTTACCGCCAACGCGAGTCAACATCTGAGCTTGGCCATCTCTCTCTATTGTTGCGCGAATTTGCTCTGATCCTGGCGTTATGAGAAAATGAGATTGGACTTTTAGTCCTTGGTCTGCTCCTTGCTGGGCTACTGACGCAGCTCGTGACCTGTATCCATGGGTAATGAATGCTGTTTCCCCAAGTACAGAGAAAGAACGTATCGGACAAGAAACCGGAAGACTTACATGTCTTCATATGAACTGTTGGTACATGAACCTATCAAAAAAACCTTGGCTTCATCCCTCCATCCCTTGAGCGCAACTAGTTCCTTAAACTTGGATATAGGCGTGGCCGCATCTGTAGTGACGGTGAAAAAATTAAACGTCGCTATTGAAAGGAGAATTTGAAACAACGGACTACCAGGTGTAAATGGCCCACTAATATGGGGTTCCAACTCCGCCAACTTGATTTCCACAACTTGGTCGTAATAACAACCCTGATCAGCTTTCAAGAGTCCAGCCTCAAAGGCTCTATCGGCCGCGTTGGCAACATGACTTCTCCTGGTAGCGTCCAAATATTTCTTCATGGCTTGCGAATACGGAAACAATGAAGTCGTAGCACCGACTTCTGCACCCATGTTACATATGGTTCCCATTCCTGTACAACTTAATGTCGAGACACCTTCACCAAAATATTCTATTATATGGTTTGTCCCACCTTGGACTGTCAAAAGACCAGCTAGTTTGAGGATGACATCTTTGGGTGATGCCCAGCCATTGAGGCTTCCTGTCAGATGGACACCAAGAATTTTAGGTGCTTTGAGTTCCCAGGGAATGTTGGCCATGGCGTCTACTGCGTCAGCCCCGCCTACTCCGATTGCCACCATTCCCAGTCCACCGGCATTAGGAGTATGGGAGTCGGTACCAAGCATCAAACCACCAGGTGCAGCATAATTTTCTAGAACTATCTGATGTATTATGCCTATTCGTTTAAAGCGGTTGGACATTGCATTTCTTCGCAAAGGTGGTTCACCAACAGGAGCAGAAAAGGGGGGTATGTGAACGTATACGTCTCTCTGTTTTGTCCCTTGCACCTCATCCGCAGGATGCACACTTACCGCTTCCGGGTTTCCAAAAGCCGATACCGTATTTCGCGCTGGTTTCTTTCAAAAAGTCGAAAATTTCCTTGTTCGTGACAATGGACACTTCTACGTCCTTGTCACCACCCAAATATGCCTCGATTAGATGGTCACAATGAACCGTGGTTGGCACAGCGGTAGAGGTCATTTTCGCATTCATGAACTGGAGTATAGCCATCTGAGCTGAAGCATCTATGGGGGCGTAAAAGAGCGTGTGTGTGGGAGGGGGGGGGGAGGTCAATAGCAGGTCTTTCGTTGATAGCATTAAGAGTCGGATTGTGCAGTACCATTACCTTGCATAGCTACTCGATCTATATTCATAATTATCTGAGTGATAGATTACCCATAAAGCGACAGATCAACACTCCTCAGCTCAAACAACGAGAACGAGTAAATACGTACCAGGCGACAATTTCAGATATGTCTCCCCTCTGATGGGAGCTCGAGTATCAGTAGGATCTACGACATGAGCGTACACAATTTTCTCGGCTAGTGTCAACGGCCTATCGATAGCTTTGCGAACCAGAGCCAGATTGTGGAGTAACTTCTGATATGGGGGTATAATGGGAGACGATTCGAACGGAACTGAGGAGACATGAGTAGCTAAGCTTCTTGAATGATGGCATATCAGGCGTTGTGATGCAAATTTAGCATGCTGTGAGTTTAGATGTCGAAAGTAAAGGGAGTTAAAATTGGAAGAGGGAGTGCAAACAGTCCTCACCTACATGAAATTGCCTCATTTTCATGCAAGCAATTGGTTTTACTGCCACCCTCTAGTTCTTCCGCTTCCGTTCTGAATGAACTTGCGCCCGAATGTGCGAGTTGAATGAAGTTTGGTTGCCTCTTATCAGTCGACAGATCGAGCTCAGTCATCACGGGCGACACCCAAGCGTCGTGAAAAAACAGCCCAAGAAACGCATCCATCAGCGCCATCAGCGCCATCCGGCACCAGAGATAGATGATAATGGACAATGACAAAGCGCAAGCCAACAACCAGGAATCCGATGACGAGCAACTGGAGCAGCCAAGTCGACTGCCTGATTCACATGGCAGAACAGATCCAAATGGTATCTGCCAGTCAATGGTTCTGATTTCCCATGTGCTGCATTACACCGTTGCACTCATCAACCCAATCGCTTCCCCATACTACTAGATGGATTCCTAGACGACCTAGAAGACGATTTGGAGGTATACGTTAGCACTTACTCATTTGCCAGAGGGTGTCGCCGGCGCTCTGGTTTGTCTCGGTTGGGAGACGCCCAGAGGAGTACCTCACCCGATCGATATAGGATTTGGATCTGACGCATCAAAGAATCACATGTATCCAAGGATTGGGACTAGGCCGGTTCAAATCACTTCAAGTATGTGTGCAAGGGATATCACTCACTGGACGTATACTAACAGCGATTCAATATATAGTCTCTAGCCCTCCGTCAAAACCTCGTCTCAAGAATCGAATGTCTAGATACTCTTACCGAACTGCGAGAATTGGATTTATATGATAACAGAATAGTCAATGTAGAAGGACTGGAGAACTTGGTTGGATTAACGTACGTACTCAGCTTGGAGATGACGTGTCGACATTGACCAGTGTTTGCTTGACTATTCATGTCATGTAGGTCCTTAGATTTGTCCTTTAACAAGATAAAAGAAATCCGGAAATTCGATACTCTTGTCAACTTGACTGACTTGTACCTGGTAGCCAATCGAATCTCCGTTATTGAGGGGCTGGACAAGTTGGTCAATCTGAGGCAGATTGAGCTCGGTGCTAATAGGATACGTGTATGTGCTTTGCATTCGTTGGTATCCCAGAGAAACCACAGCTGATCCTTTGCCAGCTATAGGTCATTGAGAATCTTGATGGGCTAGAGAAGCTGACTCAGCTGTGGTTGGGTAAGAACAAGATAACGAAACTACAAGTATGAACACTTCAGATGCTTTGATTGTCATGTCCGGGTTTCCAAGTAATCAGTTATTTTAGAATCTGGATAAATTGAAGAATCTCAAGCTCCTATCAATCCAAGTGCGAATCGTCTTGGGGCTGTCATGGCCTGCTCATTCAACTCAACATTTCACATCCAATCATAGTCAAATCGACTCCGCGTAATTGAAGGATTAGAATGTTGCGAGAACTTGGAAGAACTTTATGTGTCGCATAATGGTATTGAACGAATCGATGGACTACGAAACAACCACAAATTACGGATACTAGATATAACAAGCAATCGGATTTCCGTCTTAGAAAATGTATCACATCTGAGTCATCTGGAGGAGCTATGGGTATGTTTTGTCCATATATTCGGGGCGAAAATGTTGGGGCTGTGGAAGCATGACATGTCAGGTCGCCCACATCATTGACATGACATAGGCGTCAAGTAATCAAATATCATCATGGGAGCAAATAGAATCTCAATTATCTGCACTCCCTAAACTTGAAACTGTTTACTTCGAGGGAAACCCATTACAAACTGAACAACCGGCTCAATATCGGATAAAGATGAAGTTGGCGTTGCCACAGATTAAGCAGATCGACGCCACCGCAGTCAGATAATGAGAGTAGTGATAGTGGTTGAGTGTCATTGCATCCTGTAAAACATAGAGTGGGGTTGACGAAGTTTAGTTGGTTTTAGCAATATCGATGTTGGTATATATAGTCGGGCATTGTTCGAAGAAGATGGATCTGAAATATGAACGTGTTAGTCAACGTGTACTGCTTGCCAACTTGTGTATTCCTCGATAACCTTGTCCTCGCTGGCTTCAGTAAAACAGTAACAGTAACTACGCAAAGAATGTCCTTTTTGAACTTTGACGATATCAACTACTTCTCCCTAGCAGGATTCACACTGAACCCAGAAGAGCGTGCTGCTCTATCCTCGTCCCTGATCCTGCTTCGGCAACATGAACGACTGTTAAGTACATTCCTATGGGGCAAAATACTTGGAATCCAAAAGGACTATTTTGTAGCTCAAGGCATTACAGATGATCTGTTTGCCAGAAAATACTTTTACAGGTAAGTGTCCAATTGTCTTTTGAGGTCTTGGTGGACACAACGCCGAAGAGATCAATGCATCACCGGTGAAGGACCTTGCTGGTGATGCTTGATAGCAAAGGCCTCCAAAAACACATGAATATCTAGATTCCAACGCCATCTGCATGATCCAGCTCTAACCACGCCGTATCGCATAGCATGGACATGGTGAACTGGCTGCAGCTGCCACACCTGACACCTCCAGAATTCAAACACATGGAATCCATCCTCTCTCGGTTCCTTGGCGACCCCTCTTTCGAATACCCCGTCACAGGTACATGCCATCTGCATTCGTTGGGAACAGGATGATAACACGGTCGATACTAGAGCAAGTCCCAGAAGGCCAAGATGCACCACCGCCCATCAACGAAGAGAAACGGCTTGCGGGTCTGGTAGCACTGATCAACCACGAGGCGCAGGTCGTGCCACGGGGCGCGTACTACAGAGACGCGGTGCATGAACTGAAGAGCAATCCGTCGTTCCAAGGTTTGTCTGCACACCGCATTTGATTGCGTGGTAGTGCCATAAGCTCAAAGGACCGTGTCTGCTAGGATTGCCAGGTCCAGACGCAAGCCATTTGACGTCGTACCTCCACTTCCGCCCGAACTTCAAGCTTGATTTGAAGACGGTGAAACAACTCGGAGCTAATTATGACGAGTCTATTGATATCTTGGATTCAATTGCAATGGATCAACCTAATGGTATGATGGCCTGTGTATGGCGCAACGACGGGCACTGACTTGTTGTGACGGGTAGGCGTCTGGTCACTTCAGCAAGAGAATGGCGGCGAAGTCGTTCTAATCAGGTCGCTATTGTGGCCTGGTTACACCTTCTTCCATACTCCTGCGTCCGGTAAATACGGGTCCATGTACTGCGGGACTGGACAAACGAACGTTAACATTGGATTCATGTTGTAAATGAGGTATCCCTGTTTATAAGGACAGCGCTTCTCCGGTTTGTGTCATATGTAGCTCGCTTATATGCTCGCGTTGACTAGAAACATGAATATTCTTTCCACTCCGTTTGCTATGCCGTGTTGCAGAGGTGACGCGCATTCAGTCTACACTGTACATGAACCGAACGTTCTGAACTACTTGAAACAATCATGCTCCACATCATACTCCCCAATCTCAGCCAAATCAAATCCCAATTTTTGAGCCACTTCCTTCAACGTCATTAGCCTCTGTTCACCCTCCTCCTCCTTCTGCTCATCGTTTTCCTTCTTGAATGCCTTCATCAGTAGTACTATAGGGTTGGTTTCTTCATGCCATCCAAAATCGCTGTCGATGCCCTTGGTGCTGGGATCCGAGAGGGACGTGACCCCTATAGTGTCACGCAGTTGGAGTAGAGCTTCTTTTGAGACAGCAACCCATTTCTGGATCAGGAAATCCACTTTCTGTGCTTCATCCTATACCATTGTGTGGTTTGTAGTCGGGTTGTAGTCGCGAATCCAGACCCGGCGTAGCAGCGCCTATGACGTACAGTCTCTTGGTGCCGTTTATATAATCTCTTTTTCCTGATTGCTCCCTCCAACTCGTGTATCCTCACATCCAGTTCTCGCTTGTCAGATTCAAGCTTTAGCAACTCTGGATTGTTCCGCACTTGCGGAACTACTATCGAGTTGCCTGAATGGGCCTTGAGCGGTGTTGATGACGCAGACGAGGATTTCATCATCCTGACGCGTTTGCTGGGGACAGGCGTTGAAGATTGTTTGTTGAGCATGGGTGATTTGAATGGCCGGGATATCTTTGGGGTTGATGTCCGTGATGTGGGATGTTGCAATGGTTTCTTGTGTGTTGCGGATGGCGTGGATGTCTACTTTCCACAGTGTTAGTGAATCAAGAATGCGATCAAAATACATGGTGACACATCAAATACCGTTTGGTGAGTTGGGGCAGCCTCTGTCATCTAGATACATTCTGTTGGCTGACCATTTGAGGATCAAGTAAGACACCACCACTCACAGGCACACTAGCGCTCATGAAGTCTATATCAACAAACGAACAGCGTCAATCTCTCAAGTAGGCCAGAATCAACCATGAATGTTCCTCAAACAGCACTCACAATCACGACTGTAGAACACAGGCAGCCCTTCGCGCAACTCACACCTCAGTACAATATTCCTCTGCATCAATACGCCCAGTATGGCATCCACGTGATGCTCCTTCGGCACACCCATTCTGCTTGATGACACCATCATGCCCTTCAAATGTTGAGACAGTTCATCCTTCGTCGATGGTGGCAATCCCTGTCCTTGTTCTTGGTCATGGAATACAGCATCGAATGCGTGCTCCAGGAGGGATTTGGGCGCTGATTTGGTATACACTGCATTGGATAACGACAACATTAATGTCCGTCAATTGGAGATGTGTAATGAGGACAAGCCGAATGGTCTAATGACGGGAGGGACAGAGTATGAACCAACATATAATGACCGTCAAGTGTCGTTCCACCCTCGCTTCCACATATCCGCCAATTGGCCCACTCAAGCACCGAGGCGGACGCGATTTGCGAGCTACCGCGTTGATGCTGAGCTGAAGTTGAGGAGAAGATTAACTCTCTATATTTTCCATTCACTCACATGGTCTGACTTGGATGTAATGTTCTGCTGGCCTCTGCTTCGCGATGCTGAAATTGGCTGCCAGCCAGACTCAGCTCGGAGACGAAAGCTGTGATGAAATACAATGTGGATTATCTAGGTACAGCTGATGTTACTTTATATAATAACTAACAAGCTATCGACTTCTTCTTACCTCCCTCTCTCACTCTTACACAACGAGTGTGTTAACTTTATTGCGAGAGAGAGAAGTAGTGGGACGCACCCTTTTCTACAAAGCGTCGCACAACTCTCGATCCCATATTCTCCCGTGCGTTTCCATCCAAGTCTTGTTGACCCTACAAGCCGCACTGCTGCAAGGTTATATATAGTCAATAGACTCTTATTCTCTAATTCCTTAACATGTCCAGATTTATAAGATTTCTATAATCTCATACAAGCGACCGACGAGCGTTGTTGCTACGAGAGGAGCCCTTTCAGAGTCGCTACTTTACGATGATGAATGTGTTGGGGACATCAAAGATATTTTTAATCGGACATGGCTTCCATGGAGGGATTCCTCCGTGGTCTCTTCTCCGGCTCCGGTTCCGATCGGAGCCGAGCCTATCGGGGGGTTAAATCGCCCACTCATCACCACTTCTTTTCCCGCTCGCACCAATATTTTCATCAAGTCAGCGTAGCACAATATCAAATATGGTCTTTGTATACGCAAGCACCAGCTGCGGGATGGCAATACTGCTCTTGGCCACCATCCTCTGTCGTCAGGGTATCTTGACAGCACCCGCCCCAGGACGCCTACTATGTATGTCACTGACTAAACAATCTTGTTCATGGTCTCGTCACTCTGACCAGGCAACATTGCTAATTCACCGTTCGCAACTTTCACTTCAGTTCCTGGTGATCGTGGTATGTAAATCCGACGCATCTTCCGATGTGTCAATCTGACTTTGTCCACCTTTCCTCACAGGAGTACCGTCGCCCATCCCGCCTGATGGACCAATATTCCGTAAGTATAAAACTCAGCTTGTTTCCGGCTTCCATTTTGCACCATCTTCTATCACTTTGACGTGATACTGACACATGCAACATTCGCAGCCCCAGGTGAATCATGGAATGCGACTCAATCTTGACATGCATTGCGTGGGCGGCACTTGACGCTTCCAAACACTCCAGAACCAACAGCGCAACCACAGGCAACACCGGTTCCTCAAAGTGAGTACTGCAGTCAGATAGTTTGTCGTTGTTCTTCCTTTCCTCACCTGGACGTGATACTGACAACATGAGATTGAAAACAACTACATCAGCTGAAGTTCAACATTTTGACAATCTAAGTGAGTACGGAGATGAGTCTTTCTCTTGCACCACTTTGTTGCGATACGGAGATATAACATTATCAACATGTACTTTAAGATGCAAGAAGGCGCAGGTCAGGTGATTATTGATTCAGTTGCGTTATCATACCTGTTCCTGGCATGAATTTGACATTGTCAATCACCCCAATGTAAGATCTGGATGAGCCAATAACAACAACACCTACTGGCGGCGGTGAGTATAAGAACTCATTCCTGACTTAGTATCGCTAGAGCGCCAATGTTCACACATGCACATAAAATTTTTATAGCCAGCGGTAGCGGCAGGTCCATTGACGGTTTTGGCCGTGCTTCCCGTACGCGTCCGGGAGGTAGAGGTTCCAATTCAATAGGTTGGACGGCGGGATGGGACCGAGGTTGAGGTTGTGATTTGAGAATAACAAATATTCGAATGGAATTGAATCAGTCCGATGATGGGATGACATGAGAAACACACAAGGCTTGTAACTATACCGATATTTGTGACATTTTGAATACTGTAATATAACTAAAATTCCGATGCGCATTCGTCTGTCTAGCCTCTGAATAGTTTTGTAGTGATCATTTTGCTCGTATGGCTTCATGTGCGCCATGATAGTATTTACTTGTAAGATCCTGACTGCAAGTGTGGAGGAATTTCAAGTGACCAAATTATGCGTATCAATACTCATAAGTGCTGTTGATGTAAATCATTCACAGGGAGTGAAGTACGAACATGATAGACGCACAAAGCGTCGGCTAAGAGTAAATCCGGCCGGATACACCTTGTATCCCATAACTTGCTCAAGGTTATGCTATCCGTTGACCAGTGACCGCACTCGTTACTGAGTCACAAACCGATGGATCTCGCTTATTTGCTATGTTCTTCATTTGCTATGGTTGCAGCATTGTCATATAGCCTGCGGTGGCGATGAGGCCACTAGTAGAGTTCAACGTTGGCCGATTGTGGTCCATCCATGAGCACGTCCCTGACGAATGCTACAGCACCAGCTATTGGTGTTTTCCCTGCGCCCAACATTAGCGTCACGTCCACCAGCAGCTGCTGTCACAGGTGTGACCGGCGTGTTATCACATGATAACATCACCGATCGCTGTCCGGTCGGTGTCCGCCAGGTTGGACTCGATGACGTCAGCCTGCGGGTCGGCTGTCAAACTTGAAGGGTGGTCAAGCACAAAAGGGGTCAGGAGTCACTTCATCCTCCCCCAAGACTAAAAACTCTTGATACTAGGCTGACATCACACTTCAGGTATGTGCGTGGTGTTGACATCAGATGGGGAATCTTGTTAATATAGTAAGCCGACGTCCAAATATATGCGGTATGGCGCGAGTAAATATTGTGCAGTATGCAAAATGGACACACACTGTGGATTCAAGGCCGCTCAATGCATGACCTGCACAGAGCGCGTCGCATTCTCTGTCCTGGAAGCAAGTTCACGGGAACATCCCGAGTTTGAAAGTGGAGGAAGCCACGATTACCTCAGCAGGATCGGCCATAATCGCTCCAGACGCTACCAAGGAAGCAGCTGCGCCGGCGCCCATTTCTAGT
>QEAN01000525.1:0-11248 GCA_006535955.1 Synchytrium endobioticum | reverse complement strand
GTACCGAGACCTGGTTACCACTTGGGTAAGTTCGCCGCGCCTTTGACCTTGTACCCAGTTGCCGCAGTCGATAAAACGGATGATGGTGACAGTGTTGTACTCCAAGCCACTGGCAAGGACAGGAGGAGAAAAGAACCATGAAAGCCCATTGACTAGATTTGAATGGTCGATTAGACATAGCGCTCCAAAATCAGCCAAACTTCCACCATACCTAATTTCCGCTTCTGGGTGGAAGCCAGCGCCCTCAGCTGCGGCTGTTCATTGACAAGGCACTCCAGAAGTCTGTACACATGACGACTACCGACTTTAGCAACATGAGCTTTGACGTCTAACCAAATTGTACACCAATGTCAAGTTATATAGTCATGCCTGTATTAAGACAACGTACTTACTACCCATTCTGACACGACTGAAGATGTTGAAGATCTGTCCAAATCCCCGAAACAACTCAGTTCGACGAAGCTTGTCGAATAGTTTGACCACATGAACACCATTCACAGGATTGGGTCCAATAGTATCCGTATTGAATCCTATCATGGTTGTCGATTGTCAAACACTGTAGAATGTGTCAGATATGATAATAGGTATATATACATAATACGCAAGAGTTTTGACTGTTGCGGAAAAACAAACAAACCCTTGCAGCTTTTCATACAGTCCAGAAAGGATCCCCTTGATTGAAGTGTTATCCCTTGATAACACGAAAGTCACAATGTGACATCGATGAATACCAAACCTCTGATAATCAGGACAGCGACAACTGTTACGGATGTTATCTTACCATACTGATCACTATTTATAGGTAGTAGAAAGCGTTCATACGCATCATTTATAGCCAAGTAATCCACGTCGTTGGCCGATGGTCCTAGTGTGACTGTCATGCGCCATGTACGTCATTGAGAGGGATGTGGCAACACCTTAAAGCTAGTTTGACAGGTCGCGGGAATAAGGGGAGTAATGTAGCTAAGCCTCGATGTTTGGTTTGATAGGTCGTAAGAAGAATGGGACATTTTCACACGGAAACCTTATGCGGGTCATAACTATAAAAGCCAATCATAATTTATTGTCTTTCAATCACAATCTTATCAAATTAGTCATTATATAGATTGAATTGAGGATCCTGAAAGCCCTGTTTATTCTTCCATAACAGGCGCCTGACAGTGACTACCCGTAGCCTTCTAATGTACGTTCGCGCTGACAGAATCTCTCCCTCTATCGAAAACGGCATAGTGCCATGTAGTAGCTCTGCGCTACCATTATCATTCGCTTCAACTAGGTTAAAAGAAACATGTTAGTATTTGACTGGATCGCATGCCATACAACTGTCTATACACGAGCCCTCCACTCAAGACAAGGTCAGAAGGTAGATCCAGCTCATCCTGTTGAGCGTCTGTGGGCTTCGATATACAGGTTGACAAATAGAGCCTTCTCTTCAATGAGCCAGCATGAAAGGTTCTCCTGGACATGCCGTCCGAGTTAGAATATAACGAATTGCCGTCAGTCCATGTCTCAGCATACGAGATGTTGAGAAGAACAGGTAGTCTTATTTTGTCGAAAGGGATGCGACAAGAAGGAGGAGGTGTGGTATCCGTTTTAAGCGATTGTCCAAACATCACCACCCACTTGAAGTGGAGCATTACGCAGTAAGAGCCACAACGCCGTGAGTTAGTTCTATGTTTATAGAGGACGAAGTATCCGCAAACGGAAGCATGAACATGGCGAGGAAGGAAAGAGAGTGCAGATATGTCAACTGTGAAAACAGAAAAGGACATGATCAAAGGAATTGTCCGTCCAAGAAGGCTGATGGGGAGGCAGAAGGCCAGAAAGCCTCGACTGTCTCCCCGGTAGTGAAGAGAAAGTCTGTCAAGTCGGCGGATGTCAAAGATTCCGCAGCAAAACGCCCTTGTGCTGCCCAAACATGGGATCCAGATGTTTCCAACCATGTTGCTGCTGCGGCATTGTCTATAGACGTCCTCACATCAAATAGTGCCCCAGAAATTTGCAACACAGCGAAAAGGATACTGGTGAGAAAATCCTAGTTTCTAATACATCTCACTGTTGTTAAGGATGCTGAGAAACTAGGTCTATCCAAAAACCTCATTTATCATAAATAACACAAACACATTTGAGTCAAAATTCCACAATTGATTGAAACGATTAAACTGGAACCGCTTAAGTGTCGACTGCCTTGGCGGTTGTGACAGAGTGGCGAGTCGTGCTTTAACGAACGCTGACGCTGTCGCTGTTGGTGTGTCAACGGCATGGACGCGGATCCAATCATGTCATGAATTGTAGCGTGATGAGCGACCCAGGTCGAGGGCGTCCATAACGATAACTAGCTTATACATTAGAACGAATACGATAGCGAAAGACTGACTAACGTCCAAACTATATTCGATTATGAGTGCGCGACAGATATTTGAAACTAAAGTAGCAATTCTATACAAACCAGCGTACACGAATTACCAAGGTGAAAGAATCCTCAACATTGAAATACTAGTCCATTGTGTAATACAGCAATGCCAACTCTCTCAGGCAGCCTTTTCATATGTACCGCCCAACTGCCATGCATTCATCCAAGCATGCTGCATAACCCCATCCATTGTAACTCGCTTCGTATGATCGGGATCAAGTAAAATGTTCAATAAGTTCATTAAATTCGATGATCGTTTGTATCGTGGGGCGAGGTATCGGCCTTCACAAACTGATGACGCATCTGCGAAGGGGACTTGACTACCAAATGCTAGAATGTATAAAAGTACACCCAACGCCCAAACATCGGAGGATCGACCATCGTGTGGCTATGTTCAGTGGACTAGCATGAGCGCAAGTCTCATCCAAACACAAGGTCGACTTACGATTTGTTTCAACGCCTCGGGACTCTGATAGTGCACAGTGCCGTGAAATGTCCTAAACCATTGACTGGAATGCCTAGGAATGGGTTGTGCACTTCCAAAATCAATCAATTTGACCAGCAGATTCTCATCAATCAATACATTCTCGTCTTTGATATCCCGATGCACAAATCCGCTGCAGTGTAGATAATGGATTGCGGAGGCAACTTGGCGGAAAATAGTCAATACTTGTTCTTCCGATAAGAAGCTGTTTTGCTCTAGACATTCAAATAAGTCCCGGGACTGTCGTTTGCTATTGTACTTTCTGGTGGTGGTGTTTGGTGTATGGTTGGCTTCATTGGTTAGGATTGATTCTAATGCTCGCGAGACGCTCCTTCTCTTATTATCACTATTGCTTGTGCCGTCTCGATCATCAACATGAGGCGGGAAGTTATGATGACCCTCATCCACTAGGGTGGTATTGAGCTGTACACCACTATCGGTCTTTTGGGTCGATAAATCTATTCCTGAATCCGGTCGCTGTGCTAAATCAGATTCGGAAGGCTGCTTGCACAACTTGTTCGTTTGTGTGGACCAGGGGCTTCCATGTGACTCGGTTATGAGATAAAAGTATCTACTGTCTTCGAAATACTCTATGAATCCTATTATGTGATTGTGACGGAGTTTGCGTAACAGGAACTACTTGTGTATTTCCCATTAGTGCAGGATGATGTAGAAGTTTGGATTGTGGTAACGTACGATTTCCATTGGCAATACTCTTCCTAGCTCTGGGTCTCTCATCCAGCCATTGACTCCAGCCATTTCCTTGTAAAGTATTTTGACGGCGACTTCTCGGTCCGTCTCCTTTTCTCTAGCTGATTTGACAAAGCTAGTAGCACCGGAGCCTAATTCCTCCAAGACGGTGTACTTGCTCAGAAAAGCCGGATGTGTAGGTTCCTTCCCTAGGTCGGATGATGCGGGGACGGTGTGCCCGGTCAATCTACATCCGTTGGATGTTGATGACGACGATAGGATGGAGTAGCAGGTGGGGATGATAGGGCTGGCATTGCCGATTCGGGTGAAGGTTGGCTTTGGCTTTATCGCACGATGGTGGTTGGATTGAGCGGTGGTGGTCGTAGTAGACGGCATCGGTCGGGGGGTGGCAGCGTTGTCTATGAGGTCAGTGCGCTTGCTTACTCTGTGTGTCCTAGTGTGCCGTAGACACCCTCTCGTCGCTCTCTGTCCGGCGGTGTGTCAAGATTCAGCGTCCTCGATAACGAAGGGCTCTGAATGTCTTTCTCACGCCCAAGCGTCTGGGATCCCATCCGAGTCCCGCGATGTTGTGTGCGCTGCGTGCGCTGCGTGCGAATGCAAATGCGAATGCGAATGTGCTCACTGCCATGCCTGTGCATCTTCACAGCACCCTCGGCCATCTTATATGCGCCAACTGTATTGTCCATGCATATACTATCCATACACATCAATAAGAAAAAGAAACCACTACATCTAATCAGGCCAACGAACGCTATGCACAATACAAACAGGCGGAATCTCAAGCTCCACATTCTCACACAAGATAGTGCAGATGCATGCCTTTTGTCGGTTGTGTCTCAGATGCAATCGTGAACCCCCCCCCCCCGTGTCTGCTTACCACACGCACCAACAAGTACCAAGTTTGTCCATTTCTACATATAATCCCCAAGTCACATCAGCTTCCACCGTCCAGACATCATCTCTGATATACGGTTACGCTTCTTCAATCCAATTATCTGCTCATTACTGTTCCCTAGTCTTGGAAACAACTCTAGTTTCCCTTGGGTCACGCTCCGAGGGCTCGTAGCGTTGGCGTCGTCATCCATACTATTGCGATATCCAGTACTTTCACTAATGGTTCCATGAGAGTACGTCAGCATTTGCTACAAGAGGCCCCCCCCCACCCCCATACCTGTTGGTAGTTGCTTCGCTAGGGGCGTTAGGCTTTTTAGCATGACGAACCCCTGGATTACTCAGCCAACTAGAAACCCGTCTCCTCAAACTCGCATCTCTTTTGCTAGCTAAGCTCTGAATAGACTGTCTCCCGCCAGCACCAAACACACCATTGCCGCGTCTCCCGCCACCAACACTCTTTAATGGCGGTACCTGTGCTGAGGAAGGACTACTACAAATGCTACTCGAAGCCACGAGGATTAAATCTGGATCAGGCACTCGTGGTTCAGATGGTTCAGATTGTTCACTATTCGTTATGGATACTATTGCCAGATTACTGCTGCTACTCATATTACTTGTGCTCGTCCGACTACTGGTACTTGTACATGGCGGTGCACAAATAATCCAATTCATTAGTCCATCGGCACCATCTGAATCCGTAGGATACTTACCACTGGTTTGACCGCGTCCGTCAACCACAAATTTGAATCCTACTCTTGAGCCAACTCGTGCACCTCGTGCTGGCGTGGCAACAAACGTTCCGTCTTGAAGTGGGGTGGCAGGTATAATACAACGCCATCCATTATTATGGATAGCTTCTACAACTACACACGTGGCATTGGATTCACTCCAAAATACTGCATTTGGATCTGGTGGGGCTTGGCTGGAATCCGTTGTTTCAGAGTCGTTGGGGTCTGACATGCTGCAGTCGTCGTCCCCGGTATCTCCCGCGCCGGTGGTGTCATCTGTCGATGATGATGGTATGGGCAGCTTCCACCCACTAGTGACTCCATGTATATGTTGCGCAGAGGGTGAAATGTCAGTTTCGAACGCTGTCGACGATTCGGCGGACGACACTACTGCCTGCTTCAGGTCTGTTAAAGATGTTGAGTGTGGTCGTGGATTTTGATGGGATCGTGATATCACAACGCCTGCATGGTATCACCTGCGGAGTCAGTTATACTACATCAAACGAATAGTCAATGCCAACCAAACCAAAAATACACTTACCTCTTTCACCCTTGAACAATGACTGCGACTCTTTTACTTTAGCTTCAACTTCCTTCCGCTCAATCTGCTGTCTAGCTCTAGCCTCTTTCCTGATGGTCGCCGCCCACCATTCCAAATGTCCAGCGGCTTTAGCTCCAATTTTATCCTTCAATACCCGCTGCAACTCAAACCTCATCATAAGAATGGGCATGTGCCGCATGTCGATTCCAGCCACTTCCCAAGTTGACAAGTATAATAAACCCCATTGATTCGTTGCCTGTACAGAACTGCTAGTATTGTAATTAGCACTAAGTGGAGGCATTCCATATGGTGCTAATTGAGAATCAGGTTGTACGAATCCACATTCGCCATCTGACATTGATCGATTCCATTGTACTAGATCTGCATCAATACCAAAAGCACCCATTATGGCAACTGCCCATTGCGCCATCCCAAAAACGCCCCTAGGTGCTCTCATATACAATCCTGAATATTCTTCATCTAGTGGTGGAGTTTCTACTGGTCCAGTCGATGGGCCATCGGCTTCGTTGATAGCGGTTGAAGACGGGACTAATGGTGATTTGAGCTTCAATTTACTAGGTGGCAATGATCTCGGTGGCGGTGATTTGTCGCGGGGGAATCTGACTACACCTTCTACTCTGAATATCCCTGGGGATTCTGGACCACCTATACTCTTTGGTGCTGTATCTGGGAACATACCATACACTTGAGTTATGAGATGTATAATGACGCGTTGTCTTCCCATTCGGCAATCCTTTTTGCTCTACAGGTGATAGTTTTTTTTTTGTCAAGCTTCTGCGCGAAAACGCGGTCGTATGTAAGTGAAAGTTGATTAGTTCCTACATCGTATAGACTCAGTAATCCCGTTTTAGATGGTCTCCCTGCAGTGGATGGTCCCACCAGTGCAGCATACATAGTCCTCCAGCCGTGGCCGCTGGGTAGCAATACATCCAATGATCCAGAGAATGTAATCTTTGATGGGCAGAGATCAGTATTGAATGGCGTTATCCTCATCGAGTCCCATATGTGATAACTAGGATGTTGCCTCTTGTTACACTCGCATAGTAATGTAATGAAAGCATTGTAATGAAACACAACAAACAGGGAGCACTTGTCGAGATCTTACAATGGCGGATCTTTCAGCAGATTCAAGGTGTAGTCTGTCAGTTGAAGAGGCTTGTTAGGGGGTGTGCTCATCCCATCAAGTTGTAATGCGCATTGCTCATGTGCCAATAACACAGCCCCCTTCCCCTCCCCTCCCCTCCCCGCCCCTTCCTTCCTTCCATGGCAGGTCCATGGAAGAGTCATTTACGTACATACATTCATTGAGTTTGGCAATCTCAAAATTGACCAAAGCAATAGCAGATATCCACGCATTGGCGGCCAATGTGCTTGGAGCCGAGAGATACAAGCCACTGTAAAACTGATTTGAAAAGCCCGTGAGGACAAGGAATGAGTCGTAGGGTATTGGCGGTGGCGGTGGCAGTGCATGAGCTCCGGCGTCTTGATTCTCCCTTGATGGTCCATATGGATTGTATGGTAGACTAGCAGCGAATGCGATGGATGATGTGACATCTATCTCTGTGCATGGGTCTGACTTGATCTACACGGGACGCAGCACGGGAGGTGAAGGAGATGGCCACAGTCAGAATGGTGAATAAAAAAAAGGGATGTGCGACCCAAATGCGGGTAAATCTCGTTTTCTCTGGCATACCTGGTGGATGATACTTGGACTTGGCTGCAACTCGGATTGGACAATGGCTGATGCACCCCCAATTTGGGAGGATGCGGCGGCGAAATCACTGGATACCTTCCATAATTTCAAGAGACTTCCGGTCAATTCGGCATAAAATTTCATCCATGGCAATTGGTGGTGGTGCTGCTGCTGATGGCTGCAATGCGGAACTTGCCGTCCATACAGGAAGCCTTGAATATAGAACTTGGACTGCAGCGAGGCATTCATGAGCGTCAGTCTGGCCATGTCTCCCATGTCACAAGCAGGTCTCATCTTGGCCGCTCCGTGCCCTGTCTGCGGAGAGTCCAATGACAAATCGCCTGCCTTGTGCACGCGCTGCGCTGGTTCGATCCAGGCAGCCGAAGAAGAAACGCGCCGCTTGACACGGGACGGCGACAGAGAGCGCGGCGGGGCCATGCACTTGCTGTTCCCAAGGCGTGCAACGCACGTAGTATTTGATGCGCGTCTGGGCTGCCGAATCACGCACGGCAGACAAACGCGCCTAGACTTGATCTGTGAGACCATGGCACGCTGCACTCGCATTGCAGTGTGCTTTTGACCCATATGCCGTTCCGTTCACTGGCAGCGGCAGTGTGCTACTGCAAGTACAATAAAGTCCCGATTGCTGAGAGTGGGGAAAAATGATGCTTAGATTCCGAGGCTGCGAGGACAAGGGGCGATTTAATTTCTTGTATTTTGTTGTATCCGATGCATCTCCGCCCTCTTATATCCTACTTGGGCCGTTACGTGACAGTCGTGAAAGGCAAGGCTGCAGTCTAGCGCGTTCCGTTGACACGTACATTGATTTTCTCCCGGTCCTCTCTGGATGTCGCTATGCGGTCATATCTACATGATATACGGATATGAGGCACTGGCAGACATTCAACCGTCGAATTGCGACAAACTGCAAAATCGTTTCATTGCATTTCATGCCGAGTACAGGTAAGTGGGTCACGTACCACCTCTTGCTTGCGCCAAGACCCCACTACCTGTGACCTAGTATCCAGCATGCATCGCCTCCTCCTTGTCTGTCTATCCACACTCGTGATCTTCACGTCTGCCGTCCCACCAGACCCACTGGCCAACTTATCCAGAAAGTACGACTACAAGTACGTGATCCGTCTCCCCATCGTCTGCCCAGCTCCGTCCTCCCGGGCCGCACCCAAGGCTGAAATCCACATGATCAACCAAATACATCTCGCGATAGGTTTTCAGTCAAAACACCATACTATTTCCCTGACGACCATCTCAAGCTGCCCTATTTTGACTCTCTGGGAGGTGCCGATCCACCCGCGTCGCACCCCTTGTCCAGAGGAACTCACATCCCTCCAACGCAGGAGTCATATTCGGCGGCCCGTTCATCCGTTTGACGCCCTCGGTGCCCTACCAAGTCGGCGCCATCTGGTCCAAACACGCGAACCCGCACCCCGAATGGCAAATCAAGCTGTCCGTCAAGGTATCCTCCAAAGGCGCCATTGGCGGACGCGGGCTTGCCGTGTGGTACACGGCCGAGCGAATGGCGGACGGGTGCACATCCATGCACGCATGCACATCGCTCTATGGCGCCCGCGAGCCGTTCACGGGCCTTGCCATCATCCTGGACACCGCAGACGCCGCAGCGAGCCGCACGACGCCCCGCATCTACGCCCTCGAGGCCCACGGCGCGCCCATCGACATCTCCACATCCCCATCCTGTCTCGTCGACTACCACAACCGCCACCAGCCGCTCACGCTGCGCATCACCGCCGCCAACGCGTCGGTGCGCGTCGACTACGAGTTCGCGCACCACGGCTTCACCACATGCGTGGTGCTCCCCACGACGCTGCCGGATGGCTACTACTTTGGCGTGTCCGCGCAGACGGGCGCGCACGCGGACGATATGGACCTGGTGGCGTTCGAGGCGTGGCAGGTCAATCCGCCGGCGCGGCACGACGTAAGCTGCCATCGCACGACGTCCAGATGGCCTGCCGCTGACGCGACTGTATGATTAGCTGCCGCTGCGGCCGCATGAGCGCGCGCTGCGCGCGGCCAACGCGTCTGTCGACATGGCTGCGTCCGAGCCGCGCATTCTCGACGCCGAGCGTCTCGCGGCACACATCGATGACGGGTATGATGACGAGGATGACGAGGATGACGGGGACGAGGACGGGGACGGGGACGCCCTGCTGGACGAGGTGCGGGACTCGCAGCACCGGATTCTCGAGGCCGTTGCGGCGCTGGCGCCTGACTCGGCGCAGATGCGGGACATGATGTACGTGATATTTCGTTGTTTGCGTTGCGTTGGGTATGCGGCTGACGCTGGCCCACGCAGTACGAAACTGGATGCGCTGGGCAGCAAGCTTGATGCCGTGTCGCACAAGCAGAATGCACTGGAACAGAAAATGAACGTGCTGATTCAGGCGTTGAGTGCGAGTCAGGACGTGGTGACAAGCAAGTTTGATGTGTTGGAGGTATGCTTGCTTGCTTGCCAGACCAGCTACGCCCGCGCTGACGCATGGCACGTTTAACGGTAGAACGGGGTTAGGCAGGTGCATGTGAAGCTGAATACAGAACCAGCCGTGGTCTCCATTCCGCAGCACCCACGTGGCAGCGAGTCCACGTATATGATGATCCTGATCGGCTTGTCGTCCGTCGGTGTCCTCTTGGGGATGTACACGACATGGATAAACAGGAGGAATGCGGTCAAGGAGAAAAAATTTATCTGACCTGCTGTCGTGGTTTGAAAAAGTGCAGTGACAAGGAAATCCAACACCGTATTATATTGTACGACCCTTGTACGCGTGCATTGGACACTAGATAGCTAGAAAAGACCCAATTATTATACACGCGAGGCTATCGATATGCTACCCAAAAATGAGATATACAATATACAAAGAAAAACATACTCTCAAGACCCTGACATGAGCGGTATATAGTTGTCCAGGGCTTCGAGCCGCGCGATCAACTCTGCAGCCGTGGGACGCTGGGATGGGTCTTTGTGCACACAGGATGTAATGATGTGTGTTATATCCTGCGGCACGGGTTCGCCGTTCAGGAACTTCCAAGACAGGGGGCCCTCGGGCCCGATGTCCTGCTGCAGGCCGGACTCGAAGAAGCCCTTTTTGATGGCCATCAGCAGCGACATGGACGTGCGCGCACCCGCGAACGGGTCGGCCCCACTCACAATGTAGAAGAGCGTGACGCCCACACTGTATATGTCGACCTAGCATTGCAGCATTCGCGTGGGCATGTGCGCAGGAATGAGCACAATGAGCACAAAACAAGACTCACGGGGAACGAGTACATGCCTGCCCCGGCAAACAGCTCTGGCGCACTGTACGGCTGCGTGCCGCGGCATATTCCATCAATTAGTGATGATCCCGTCGAAGAGACGGAGCGTGTGGGCGACACCGGTTCAGGCGAGAGTGTCGCCGAGTGTGTATTTGTGCTTATCTGTGCTTCAAGCGGGGACTCGGGACGGCCCTGTACTGCCGCCCCCCATGCTGCGTCAATGAGGTACGCGGCATTGCCGAAATCAGCGAGCTTGAGGTCCGCGACATCCGTCATCTACAGAGATTTTGCATGAGCGACGGAGCATGCTGTAGTAATCTGGCATGAGGGCACGCACCAGACAGTTATGGGGCTTGATGTCGTGATGGATGAGGCCTTGGCGGTGTATGCAGTCGACGGCACTCGCCAGCTGTCTGGCAAACTTCATCCAGATTCGCTTGCCGATCTTGCTGGCATGCCGGCTCACGTACTT